>JAGFPH010012353.1:14002-30545 GCA_018207615.1 Philaenus spumarius | reverse complement strand
AAGATATAGGCATATAATGAAACATAGTTACTTTTTATAGAGTAAATTAAATTTTAATGTGTATATTGACAAAATGTAAATATTTTCATTAGAAAAATTAAAAAAATTGCTCAATTACCTAGTAATTAAATAATGTGGGTAGAGTACGGTCTTACCTTTGAGGGTGATACTAGGACTCCAAATGACAGCTGTCTAATCCATGTAGGAATTGCATTTTAGTGCTTAGTTCGTCGATCTTTGATGTATATTGACCGATTTCTGGTTTTACTTTTAAATGTTTTTTAGCAACCCATCCTGCTAAATATTGCAATGCCATCAAAGGCATTTCTTCTACATATGTTTCATTGGACGAAGTCATCTCGAAAGATTGTTCAACTTCGGATGTTTTACATTCTTCTGCGCTGTAAATTTTGTCCATTTCATCCGAATCGTTAAAACCAACTCTTTATTCACTCCTGCAACTAAAAAATATCTTCTTCAGTTTCTTGTTGAGACTGGTTGTTTTTATATTCAAAGTCATATTTGCCTAGAATGATCATTCTGGTTCTGTTTAATGAATTCAGTTGACTTGGGTGGTCATTTAGTCCTCCCCTTGTGCAGATTTGAGAAAAAAAGTTTTCAAGTGCATTTGGATCAAGCGATTCGTTAAAATGTATTAAATTTTACATGTATCTATCTTTTAGCTGAGAAAACTAACTTTTAAATGACTAAATAGAGATCCAAAATACTTTCTGAGATTTTTGCAGAACGATCTTCCCTCCACAACGCATTGATTTCATAACTTTTGCCATGTTATCTAGGATTTTATTTTGGTTTTCAATGTAATTGCCGTAAGCATTTTTTGCATCAACTACGGATTTGGCTGGCGTATATACATTCATTATATCAAACCAGTTAGCTATAATTTCAATGAATTCAGCAGTTTCGATAAAATATTCGTACATTTCTGGCCTTATAGTTATTTTTAAGGCAGCAGCTGTTGTGTGCGATAGCAGTTCTGCAACTTCTCTCACATTCTGTCGTTCTTGTTTATTAAGAATTGTATGGTTTTCTGAAAGAAGATAGCACATTTTCAAGTCTATTTGTGAATCTTTGAAAATCAAGTGTTCAAGGGATTTGGAATTAACTACTTTTCCATCTTCTAGCATAAAGCCAGTGTCAATAAAACAATTTCATAAAAGTTTGAGGACAGGTGGAGCGTCTGCGAAGAAATATAATTTTTCACCAGGATTGCATAGACCACAATATCAGGTCTTTTCTTTACTGATATTCAACGATTTCCACAGCCCAATATTTCCTCATCCCATGTCACTCACGCAGGCTTTAACTTTGTAACCAATTGATGTTAGGTTGTAGACGACAGAGTCAAATATTTCTTTTGACATTTTTGCGACAAACCCTAAAAAAATTGGCTGTTTCCATGAGGAGAATAGGCCTCTTGCCATAATAACTTGCATGTGATTATTAGGACCAACAACTTGATCGTTTTTGACATCATATTCGTAATGTCTCTTTATTCGCATTTCATCATATGAAATTAAACATATCTTATCTGTTTCGGTCACTTTGTATGTGGCCACTTTTATTAGTTTGAGCACGTCAACTAAAATCCCCTTTTACATTTCTACAGTAGAAGCCCATCTTTTTAAAGAAGGAAATCCTGGAAGTGGTACTTTTAAGCTACTTTTGATAAAAAGGTAAGCCCTTTTGCTTAGATACCTCATAGTAAAAGTCAACTATAAATCGCCGTTAGTCCACCGTGCTTGTCTTGATTTGCATAACAACATCTTCATTTGATTGTCTGAAAATACTTGTTTTAGTATTTTAAGTGACTTTGCAGTGAGTTTCTCCAACAGGGCATTTTTCCTCGAGAGGAATTCTGAGAAGTCTATTTTTAGCCAAGCGAAAGGGAAGGGCCAAGAGGGCGACAGTTGACTGCAGTATATCAGTCAATCACTATTCTTACTTAATTTAAAAAAAACTCAATTTTTTTACTGATTGTCCAATTCAATACTGATAAAATAATATAGTTTTACTTTGCAATTACGAATCAACACTTATTGTAAGCGAAATCAACGAATAATAAAGAAGTAATATGCTTATTATTATCCCTACATTTTAAAAGTAAACTACTGAATAAATCCTAGGTTATATAAATTGATCTGTATTATTTATCTTTGCTTCAAAATCGATTAAAAGTTTATATGAATATAATTAATTGCTTTGGTTCAAGTTACTTAAAACAAATGATTTATAGCAATTAAATAATATATTTGAGTTAATTACACAGTACTTTATAATGTAACACAAGTTTTCTGGTAAACTCTATTTACAAGACACAATATTATGTGCAGCGTGCAAGGTCAGAGGAAACGCTCGAGCTTCTGAAAACGCCTATTACATAGGAAATTCTGTTAAAATGAGATTTGCCAGTAAAAATATGTTTTCGACCTAGTATAATTCGACTCATTGTCTACAACTTCCTCGCAGACAAAATCTCTCTGACCAACAAATACAAAATGTCTTGGCTTAGTGAAAATTTCAAGTCAAGATTCGACTTCAAAGAAATTATTTTCATAATTGGACTATGGAATTCCTTTTTTTTAGTCGAGTATTATGGTTTGTGGTGATTTTTAACTTATGAACAACAAAACTGTCAAATTTCAAAAAGATATCTCAACTGCAAGTGTCTTAAATCGTAAGGTATTTGATACGCCGTCAGTGCAATCTCAATAGCCGCTGTACTCCGTGAGAGACCGAGGTCTCACGCCTCCGTCACCAGTGCTGGTGTGTGCGCTTATGAAAATCGAAGTGAGCCAACTAACCTCCTCTACTAACGTTGGTAATATAGTACATTTTTACATTATAAAAACATACTAATTTACGACCCCCACCACTTTGTACCGTTCTCGCAGGCGTCTACAAAAATTTGGAAGCTGCGGTCCGTGGTCGACGAAGGTTAAAGCGAGAACAGCACAAGCAAGTTTCGACGCCTTAATAAAGTAAAAAAAATAAAAGGGGAAATACTCACATGCACCACTGAAAGCTGCCTAAAAATTACTGTCACAAAATGCACTATTATACACTATATATATTCAAATAAAACGGTATGTTCAATAACTCAGTACACCCATTGACAATAATCAACTATTCAATTTAATTTTGTTTTAAGACAAAAAATAACATTTAAAAAAAAATACAATTCATATCAAAATTAGTACCAAAGTTTCAGTTGAAGAAATAGTTGTTACAATTAAAAGAAAATAAGATTATTAAGGTTAATTTTTATTATTATTAACTTATGTAGATTTATTATAAAAAAAGTATTATTAAAATAATTTAAAGTAAAATAATTTGGAAAAATAAAAAAAAAACAAAATAAAGGACTAATAAAATGCGGTAACGTTACCTAATTTTAGAATTTAGTCTAGTCTCTTGAAGACCGTAGCCTAAACTCTAGTCTGCAGAATCCCATCCAATTATAAATATAAGTAACCTAATTTAATACACAATTTCCTTAAAAACTAACAATTATATATATATTTGCCATGGACTTAAAAGTTTTACACACCCTTACGAAATTTGCACAGTTTAATACATGTATATAAAAAAGGAAGTCAATCACAGTGACATTAACTTAATTATTGAAGTTTATAGCTGGTGTAAATATTAAATTTCTTTTTGATTTAAATATTAAGCCACTTTAGGCCTACTTGAAGACGGAGAAGAAAAGTATTTCAGAAATTAAACCTGCAATCCAGTCACACACTTTGATGGACACTGCTTCTGGTCACTAAGAAGTTCTGTTCTCTAACTCATCGCTTAGTGATATTTTCTTAGGATTCATAATGCTTCTGTAGCCTAGTTCAAAAAATGTTACATGGTGTTACGTGGTGCTACTTGATCCAGGTTATTCCCTGTTTCAATACAGAATTAAATTAATATTTTTTTTATACACACAAAATGGTGGACATATTGTTCATGTTGTTTCAAGTTGAAACAAAATCAGACAAAACATGTACAGCAAGGCTTTGTTCTTATTTAGTCATTAATTTAGTAATTACAATGACTCCAGGTCAGAAATTTACATTAGAACAGTTGTTAATTAAAGCAGTTTTGTTTTATAAAAAGGTAGGCTGATGTTTTTGGTTTTTATATAAAATAGGCCTTCTGAAGAGGCTCGCCTATGCAACTTAAAACTGTAGCTATGTTAATTAACAAAATTAATTACAGCCAAAATTCACTGTGAAACAATACATTACATATCAGTTAAATTACTCTGTGATTCTAGTTATTTAAGAAAGGATGCGTTTACAAAATTGTTACAAGGGTTGAAAGAAGTATGACTTGATAAGTTAATCAGATAAGAATAAAATTTAAACAAATTAATAACTAACAAATGGAAGACATTCAGTAAGATTCATTAAACTTTAGTAGTGCCTGTAGGTTTTTTTAATTTACTTACTGGAAGTTCCTGGTATAAATTATCTAGGCGACATCTCTAGCGTGGGTTGTCGCAGCACAAAAATTACGTGTGCTTAGCTGTAAATCAGAATTAAAAATGGACGATTGCAGGCTTCTAAAGCAAGAACCGCCCGGTGCTAGCGCTTTCTATTTGCGGTGACGAAAAGAGACATTATTCGCTAGTTGTATTAGTTATGTTACTGTCTGCAAGATCGCGCCGGTGTATCTAAATTATGTATTTTCGAATTATAGTGGCGAATTTTAAAGTAGAGTGGTACAACTTTGAGCTCCCGCCGCCACCTTGGAAAATTCCAATTTTTGTTTCAAAATCAGTAAGGTGTCATTTAAATAGGCGTCCCTAATTACAGAATGAGAAAATTTATAAATACTTCATTAAAAAAAAATTTAAACTTGAACTGGACTTATGAGAAATAACAAGTTATAAATAACAAGTATTTATATAAATACTTCATTATTACACCATTTTGTTTCTGCAAGTGTTGTACTGCACTTTTCACAGAACATTTGCTAAACCTCTATTGTAGAGTGTGTAAAATTTCAAAAAGTAAGATGCATTAATGGGCAAGATATGCAAAATCAAACGTTTAAACCTCTTCGTGAGACACCGCAAATAAAACCACAGTTAAAAAAATATGCCCCATTAACTTTACCTCACGGGTGGTGTGGAAGCTAGTACAAAGAAAAATAATAACAGTGATTACTATTATAATAATTACAGAATAAATAATAGCAATAATAGTTCAATAATATAGTACAAATTATAATAAATACTTCATAAATTTCAGGTGGTAATAGCAAGTACATGCAGTTTTTATAAATACACAACTCAAGAAAGTTTACTTTACAGAAAAAGTTTTGAAACTAAAGTTTTAGAGAAATAAATCTTCTAAAATCTTTATAAGTAACTTTGTTTTTATAGAATGCACCCAACTGAAGTAATTTGGAAAAATCCGGAATTTGGCCACCATTTCCAAGATGGCGGCGTAATCTCAAAGTGGTTGGGGTTGCAAACTTAGTATGTTTTTTAGGATGTCAAAATGTACTATATTGCCAAGTTTCATCTCTCCCGCATTTGTTTCCAGGTAACTTCATTTTTAACTCCCTGCTGCCTGGGTTAAAACGTGCAAGTCTTAATCCATATAATTCCTCAATCATGTTCAATAGCCTATATTTATTTCCACCAAAAAATCGTATTATGCTTACAAAATGATTTAAGAAAGAAATAGTTCTATTTAAGAAAGTGAAAAGTCTAACTCAAGGGTAATCTGTATTAGAATTTGTACAAATAAAGTTTCTAAACTTAGTTCGTGTTTTTCATTATATGTAATTTAATATTCCCAGTATGCTCAAATCTACAAATTAAATAATGAAGTGGAATGAGTTGCAAACTAGATAACCTCAACTGAGTATTTATTCATTGTAATATAATTTAATGCATGATTTAATTATTTTCAAATTACTTCGATGCAAAATAAAAAGAATCATAGAATAAGAATTGTTAAATCCGAATAAAGCTTTAACTTCAGTAAAGGCAGAAAGGATTCGTTTATATAAAAAATTCCGTATCCAATAATAGATTCTGCGTCTGATCAGGTTTTACAACAATGAATTGACTAAATAATATTGTTATTATTTAATATTATCAAACATTATAATTTGTCAATTCGTGTCAAATCAAGGCTCGAATCTTAGAATGACAAATAATTACAATTGTTACTAGGATTACTGTAGATTTAAAATCGAGATGTATAAGTTAATTTACTAATATAGCAAATAAGCAGAATAATATTAAATTTGGAGGTACCAGAAATATTATTTATTAATGTTTCTATAATAACGTTTAAAGTAAGGAAACATTATTTATTAAATAATAATTATTATTCATTATTAATGATATTATTATTCATTATAAACGTTATTTATTGAATAAAATAAATTATTCAAAATGTAAAACCATTGAGAAAACAATAAATACCCTACGATTGAAACTAACTCTGTTCATTATATGATGTTAACTACAACAGTAAAAACATTACAATTGATTAAAGTTGAAATTACAAATGCTTTTTCTACTGTTTATGCTTTCTCCTCTATAGGAATCGTTATCCTAAACCCACGACAAAAAAAATTCACCATTATAACATGTTGACTTTAAGTTTAATTACTTGTGTTGCATAACTAATTTTCACAAAATTTACTTAAATAAACAGCTATATCGTTATACCAAACATAATAGATTTGATTCATACGGTATGCCATGGAGCTATTTGAAGAAACAAACAGACCATATTTTCAGTAAATACCTCATTACCTGAAAAGAAAATAATATCACATTTCTAGTTTCTTGGTACTTGTTCATCGACTTAGTTCGAATCTATTTTGAAACGGAGTAAATGGTGGTAAAATAATAAGTATGTCATTATAAAAATCAGAGAATTAATCTCGTAAAATTTTATTTTTATTGCAAGAATTTAATAACCTAAAGTTAGTAACAATCGAAAAAATTATTTAAACTCTTTAACAAAATTTATTTTTTGGTATCGTTTAAATGTTTTAATTTATTACCTTGTTTTACTAAATTTCACACTGATTCGAATGAGTTTCTTGGCATGTAGGAATTAAGTGAGGTATTTGTTGTTATTTTAGTACTAAAGGTTATTTCATTTCAGCTTACAATACCTGATAAATATAACAATATTATGTAAAGTTACAGAATACAGATCCAGACGGAAGTGAATCAAAATGTTCTGCATAAAGTTTCGGCTTCCTGCTAATATTAAATTTCGTTCTGTAACGATAGTTTCAAAAGTTCCTGCCACTTTTAACGAGGTTACCTATTCATCTTTCTCTATTGATGTACTAGTTAGTAGTATAATATATATTTTAAACTTCTGTTGATAAAGTATAGTTATTTTATTTTATGCAGGTGATTTCCTTTAAACATGCTTTTGTATGTTTTACACAGATCATTAACATTAATATTATATCTTTACTAAACTTCTGGTTGTTTTATGACAGTAGTAACATGTATTGTATTATTGTAGCTTTTACTATCATTTTATTTAAATGTAAAAGATCTAAAATCTGCCTGTATGTCAAATACAATTACATGCCTTTTCAAGAAAAGACAATAAACTGATTATTACGATTACTATATCAAAAAGTTAGACATATTGTAAGAGAGTGTGAAACTCAAATTATTAACAAATCTCGTTTGAAATATATAGAACTCCAGTTATATATTAATTAAATCTATAACTCTTACAAACCTTCAAATACTGTTTTCTAAGAAAACAGTAAAGCCTTTTCTATACTTGAAAACAGTAACCCTTTCTTTATACGTGAATAATTAGTAAGATATCTATAATTCAAATATATCATTAAGAAATCTGTATAAATAAATACATGCCATTAATGTTAACATAACCAAAACAATGTTTTCCTTACTCAACATTTTAACTTTTTTCTTCGAGATTTTCCCACAATTTTGGAACGTGTTGCACTACAACCATATATTGGCCGAACATTTTTTAGTTCTATTTCAATAATCCTTTTTCGGGTTTTATCTGAAGGAAATATTATTTTTGCAGCATAAGCTGGTTTTGTAGGGATAAATATATCTAAGAAGCCAAAGATAACACCGTAACATCTAGAAATGTATCATTTAAACTAAATGAGCGCTACATGAGAACTTCGAACTCAAAAATAAAATCAGTAAATGCATTATTTTCCAATTTTGCCATAAATTTATTGTAAAAGTAATCGTAACAAAAATATGGGTTGACTTATTCTGGGTGAAGAAATACAAGAACAGTTATATGCTGTGCACAGAAAGGGATCTATATAAGGGTGTAACGGGCTTACGTTACTGTGCTGTTTTGTGCCAGAGAGTGAACCCAGTGGAACTTAGGATACTAAATGAGTATTTAAAAAAAAAATTTGTTTTGTTTAAGGAGAACAGAGGCAGATAAAGTAAGAATCAGCAAGAACAGAGTTCTGAAACCGTTTCAACAAGCATTAAAGGTGTAAATGTGAAAGTAGAAGTAGATAACGAGAATTATGACTTTGGTGTCTGTCGAGTATAATGCACTAGTAGTAAATGTTTACAGTGCAATTCTATCAGAAAGAGAGTTAACTTCAATTATAAGCAAATAGAAAATAACACAAAAAAAGTCTAATGTAAACGAATGAAGAGAGATAGAATGTATTAGGTGAAAGTTATGTCAAGGTTACTACTATGTCATAGAAGATCTTCATATATGTCAGTTTATTTGCAAAACGTACTAAAGACAAGATTTGTAAATTAGTGTTCGGGAAATAAGTAAAAACTTCAAACATCTTGAAAATATCACTGAAAGAACTACAGCCAAATTTTAAAATATCAACAGCACAAATTCTTAACATATTCTTAATACTTCATTCGGTTCTGGATGAATATTTGTGAAGGTATATTAATTTAAAATATTGTAAAATTATTCTTTTTAAGTTCTGTACTCTAAATATGTTGTTATTTTAAGTTTAAGTACATGCAGTTTACGAACAGTTAATTGTAATTTTTACTTTAAACTTATTGAATACTTAATTTACGTAAGCATATTAATTAATGAGTTGTATAGTTATATTTCATGTGAGTTTCAAAGTGTAAGATATAGTGTATGGTAAGCATACTTAGGTTACAACGCATTACATATTATTAAACTTTTGCAAGTTATGTATCAGAATTGTTGCTTGAAACGTGAATATGGATCGCTTTAGTATCCATAGCAGCATCCATAATTTGTATACATAGTTATTTAACTACAACTTAAATCCATATTAACGTTTAAATCATAAAATTTGGTTTTATTATTTTTGCTGTAAATTTCAGCAGTTTGGTATTCAAAGTTATTTAAATTGAATACACTTAGAGAGTAAACAAAAAGTGCTGAAAAGTATGAATTAAAACATTATTTGTGTTGAAATATCATTAGTTTAAATATCTCTTTTATTGTGTATTCAGACAGTTTTATAACACTCTGTAAAGATGGAAACCAGGCAAATAATTAAATTATGATTTAAATTATCTTGCTGAAAAGAGCTGATGATAAAATATTAGGATTTTCGAATATAAAATCAATAATATTTTGAAACATATTGTTAACTTGCTTTCCTTAAATCAAATATTTATATCTTCAGATAAAGATCATGACTTCTTTTAGTCTTTAAGTCAATTTTATTTTGTTTGCTAAATAATATGTATAAAATATTGGAATATTTATCGAACAATACATTGATATCAAGCTTTTAATGACTCAATATCTTAGTTCTGACGGAAGTAAATTTAATCATCTTGAATTCCTGCCTATGCCTTCTTTTACTCCATTAAAATCCTTCGTTTACTTTAGACTATTCCTTATCAATGATTTCAGAATGTAAAGATATTATTCACCCATATACAAGGATAAATATGATATACTTTTATAATTATAATTTTTATTAATATTTACATCTGAATACTAGAACAATTAGCTGAATAATATTAGAACAAATCCTGCGTTGAACCTTCATAACCAAGTGGTTTTCATCTCTTACTGACTAAAAGACATTATCTTCTGTTCTTGATTCTTAAACACAGGTATCACCGTGTTTGTATTCCTGTTTGATGTACATATTTTATTAAATTATGTTATTTGTAATAGTACAAGAATAACGCAGTTCGTGTTTATTTACGTTTGCTTTCGCAGTTTGAAGTCATTTAAAAGATACAAAGATACTGTGCTTAAGCGTTCAGAAAGGTTGAGAATAAAAACACCCGGGAACATCTAGGACTTATCTGAGGACTCAAAATGTTGTGTTTCTTATCGAAACATCGTGATTTTGTATATATTTATTCACAGTACTTTGTGTGCAACGTGAATATTATACTTGTTCGAAGAAAAAATACTTTACAACACATCCTGTTTAAGAACTATACAATTGGAACAGCAGTTTTTAACAAGGTGGGTGATTAAGTTTCTAGTAATTCAAAAGATACGTCTAATATTTACCGAGTTAATAAGTTGTAAATTAGTTATTTATTTTCTGTTCATAATTAATGACATACCTTTTTTTAAATTATATTTTCTGTTTGCATTTATTTAAGACATTTAGAAATAGCATTGATCATTGCAATTACGTATTAGAGGATTTTCTTTCGCATACGTTGGCACCTCTGCCACATTATCGCGAACTGTCCTGTTGTAAACAGTATCCAAGTTATATACTCTTAACTGTCTACATACATCTGTTATTGGTTTAGCAAAATAACATATTGTAACAATCTATTAATACCACATTTTTAAATTAGATTGCTTAGGTTAATATATACCTGAACACGATATATTTAAAGTACTACAAAAACAAGTTATTTTCAAAACTTATTCAATGTCATTTACGTTATATTTACCGATGATTTAATTAAAAACCAAATCCATTAAGCGATTTGTTTAACCAATATGTTATTCCATACGTTTATTATACAGGGGATTACCAAAGCTTTCAAGTAGAACAAAAGGTTTTCTATTTTAGTTAGATAAACGTATAGTTGTTCTACCTCTAAAAAACAGTGTTTGTATCACTGTTATATATTTAGTATGAAATATTTAAGGCAATTATTTTATGTGTTTACTTAAAACAATATGTAACATATATATGAATAAAATAATAAAATATAATTTATATTTTATTGTTCTTTTGGTAATTGAAATGAAAGTTGAAAATATCAAAAGGATTGTAATTGCCATAAAACAAGCAAGGAGATTTGTCAATGAACGATTGAATTTAATCTAATGCAATCGCGAGTAGTGTATATTCAGAAATGTAAAACACTGGCCGCAAACAGTACAACTAATAAAAATTAAAACTTTATTAAATCATGTTACTTCCAAACAGGAAAACTTGCACAGCTTTGTAATCTTGTTTGAAGTGTTGAATTACAAGAGTTTTACCCTAAAAAGTTTTAAAGGTTGCCTTTTTTAAAGCATTGTTTGTTCTTTCACCACACTCTGTAATGTTAGATAACCCGAGATAATTATGCAGTTTTTTTTACCTTGAAATTATTATTTCGTACTAAGGATAGACATTGATGGCACATTGACCATCCAGTTATTGCCACCGTTCACTAAACGAAGTATAATCATCTAACGTATAATAAAATCATAGTCAGACTTTTTGTCTGTGCGTTTGTACACACTAATCTCCACAACGCCTGAGCCAATTTGGATGTAGTTTTAAGTGAAGAATTGAAATAAGCTTGGGATAACATTTAGTTTGTTTTATTTCAGTCGGTTTACAAATACAAAATATTGTGTTAATTTTAAAGTTCATTTTAAGCTCATATGTTGTAGCTAACATTATGATTGTTTACTTTTGCTTTATTTATGTTTACTACTTTGGATCAAAATATAGCTTGGTTACTTTGCAATAATTTCTTTCTAATTTGTATCTCTATATATTTTGTATTTGTTTTTTCTTTTATACTACTAACTTTAGGACTAAGGTTAATAGTTGATTTTCTAAATGTGTACATTATATTTAAATCCATAAACAACTCCTAATTCTACATTTATAGTTACAAAAATGTTTGTCCAGCTATATTTTAAAAATACATCATAATTGAATGTAGTTTCACATATACATTATTGCACGGATTATACAGAAAGAAGGACTAAGTGATATTTTGCTATCTTAAAAATAAACAATAATTAAACCTTTTTTTGAAATAAAAAACAAGGCTTTAAAAAACTTACGTCGTTATCTTGATTGTTAGGCCTACTTGTATTTCTAATAGCAACACTTTGTACCACCTGCTCGTACTAACAGGTTTCTTGTAATGATCCCAATATTAAAGTGTTTAGTGACTGGAAGACATGTAGTACAAAATAATAGCTATGAATAGAAACTATGTAACTCTCAAAATAGAGCAGTACCGTTTACTTGTGTTTGACTAAGAAATGGGTTCTAATATTTGTAAAAACACGAGTTCTTAGGTTATGTTTATAGTACGAAGTTAGTTAACAAATGCACTTAAAGTATGCTGTCTTTAAAATATAAAAAATATTTAAATTATACTGTATTAAAAATATATAATTTAAAAGGCCACTATTTGGGTTGTTTACAATAAATATATTTCAAATTAAAGTCATACATTTTTCGCAGTTAAATTTTACAAGAAACTTTTAGTAATCCGTAAATCAGTAAGTCTAGTAAATCTAGTTCTAGTAAATCAGTAAATAGATTGCAGTTTACACTATACCAAATAAGAGAACAAATGTTTAAGTCGGTTCATATTTAAATAATTAAAACAACGGTTAGTTAGCTACTATTCATTTACGTGAATATTTTAATAATAAATATATATTATACAGTATTACATATTTCTTATTAAATATAGATTAAAGGATTTATTCCAAAATATCTTGCATTAGATTTTCTTAAATTACCACTAGGTCAAATGTAAATAAGGATTATTTCAATAGCCTTCCTGTTCCTTAAAGATATTTATTGATTAAAAGCTTTCTTTGCGTTCTTAGGGTCTTTTGTATTTAATTTTTAAAATTTCAAAACAAATTAAAATACATCTACTGAAATTAAATAAAAGTTGGATGTATATGTTGGGTTAAAGTACGGAATTTAAAATTCTTTTAAGTGTCAATTAGATAGATTTAAAGAATAAATTTACAAAGACGTTACTATTCAACATTTAACATAGAAAAATTGAAGCACACGTTTATTTATAAACTATAAACATAAACAAGTACTTGCTGAAATTAAAAGAAAATAATAAAATATAGTTTGATTAAAATGAATTGTTTATACTTATTAATTGTACAGTATCGTAAAATACTACTTTAATTTCTAACGCCTTTGAGCCTTACAAACATTACAATTGGTTAAATTATTTTTCCATATCTTATCCTTAATCTTACCCGATCTTTAGATTGGTTACTCGGTACTTTTAGTATAATATGGATTTTATTTGTTTGTTATGAATTACTTTTTATTTTGTTTTAATTACTTCAATTTGTACACACAGTTTAGAAACTAAACACAGGGTACATTATTTAATTTATAGATAATATTTCGACATTCGCTATCTGCTGGCTGGATCTAAATTTTTTCCGTACCAAATCGTTTTAATAATGTCTACTTTTGACAAACAGGATAAGACAAATGGAAAGGGAATAAACCACGTCTCTAGTTTTATAATAGAAAATATATGTTTTTAATGAAAGTCCACTTTACCTATTATTACATTTTGTCTTGTAATCTCCCTTATACTCAAATTCACGCTTGTAAAATAAGGATAGTTCTTATACCTCCCAGAATAAAAAATAATGCATTAAGTTGAATTATTCAACTTAATGCATTATATTTTGAGAAAACCATTGTTTAAATATAAAGCCTCATTGACTTTCTGTTGCAACAACACTTAAATCCGAACAACGAAAGTTATAAACGTCCCCGAATGACTATTCTGCACAACAGAAAGTTTCCACAGTTTGCCAGAAGTGGTTGAGGAAATTCAAACCAACTTGGGATTATAACAAATAATATAGAATAACACTTGTCTTACTGGATTAGTTTTGTGATACTAGTTCCTTTCATTAGGTTGGATAGCTTTGAAACGAAGAAAAATGTGTATCTAATAATGAAAATATGACTAGTATTATAATTTGTTAATTGAATTAGCAAAAAAATTATTTTATTATTACTTTTATATTAGATTTTTAAGAGTTAAGCGTATCTAAAACATACGATTTCTTCTTTTAATTTATGCATTTAAAAATACATTAAAAAATCTAAGATAATGTAAATTTTGTGCTAAACTTACTTAGCTGAGTAGAAGATAATTTAGTCTCTCCGATTATAACAACGTATTTTATAATTTATAAAATTCATATTTGAATTATAATTGTCTCTAAGTTTAATCATAACATAAGTTTTATATCACTTTCTAGTTTGTCGGGATAACAAACTCTATCCAACTAGTTTTAAATTGAATAACTGTATTTATTGGTCTTCGTTTGTTGGATAAAATGTTCAACCTCTATTTAACCTACACTTATGTTTTAACTCCTAATGTAAATGTTCCAAACTGACTATTACTTAGTATAAACTTATTTTGTCTATTTAATGTAAGAGTTATTATGTGTAAACAAAATGTATTTGCCTTTATCAATAGCTTTTACTTTAAACTAATGTTATTTATAATTGTATCAATATTACTTTAAATGTGGTTTCAAACTTGTCAGAAAAGTAATTTATTTTACAATCCCTTCATTATGTTTTGCGAAAGCAATTCTTAGACAAGATTTCTTGAAGCTAATGAGAAGACTAATTAGCGGAGAAGTTAAACCAAACAAAGACAACGTGAGGCTGACTTTTCAAATTAACGCTGCTATTATAAGAAAGCTAAAAAAAGTTGAAATGTGAAAGAATTTGTTTGGCAACGGTAGAAAAGAAACTTGAACATAAAGCACTTGGAAATCATATGATGGAATTTTAAATGATCTACCTTTTAAATTGGTGTCTTCAATTGCTTATTATATAATCATGTATATTTTCATAAAACAATATGCAATAAAATAATATAAAGTTTTCTAAATTGTTAACTTGATAACCTACAATTCAAACTTACGTTAAATCTATAAAAGTTATAAAACATTTATGATAATTTGTATTTACCTGCATGAATAGAGGTTTCCAGGCTTATTTCTTCTATTTTGTAATATGTTTTAATTTGTTATTTTGAATAACCGATCAAAATCGTTAATAGTTTATTAATTTTTTAATTTATCATAAACTGCTTAATTTATTAAAATATAACAAGTACAAAATATACTTGTAATGTTCAACAACATTTAAACTAAATCATTGCGAAGCTATAATATCGAAGAGAAATTAAGTTGTGAATTAATTCACCATATACAAATATGACAGATTTCTTAAAATGTGTAATTAATTTGAAAAGCTAATGTAAGTAAATTATTATAGGAATTAATATTGAAATAATGAATATCATAATGGTTTTCCCTTAATCAAAAAGAATGTGCACCGTTATAACGGAGCTGAGACATAACGTAACTATAAACTAGTTTAAGATTCTTTTTTGTCATTATTTAGCCACAACAATAATTCAATTCCGTCACGTCATTTCTTTTTCATTACACCACTTTACGCGTTTCGAAGTTTTTACTCCATCATCAGAGTTGTCATTAGTTAAAAACATACAAAAACACGTACATAAACAACACATAACGCCCACCAATACCCCCCACACACATAACACATAACCCAACACCTAAGTGCTGCTATACACTATGCGTATTCTCGGCGTGTAGAAAATACGCATTCGTATTACCGGCAAAACTGTGTTCATGTGCGTCTATGTGCTTATTTTTATAGAGGTCTTCAGTTTGTACAATAGAGTTGAAGTGGTAGTAAAACCAAATTTGTTTGCGCTTTGGAAACCGGGGACTTACTTCAAGGACCCACCTACGGACACGGACAGTACTGGATCCAAGCTTACCATGGTGAAGGAAACCCAAGTGAACTGTTTACAGTGTTTTACAGCAACGTCCGAAAACAAGACAGCATGTTTTTGAACTATTATAGAATATTATCGATTTGAATAAGCTTCACACCCTTTGTCCCATAATTTTGGTTGTCCGAGTACAAGTTCAATAAACTTGTCCCATCAAACACTTTCACAAATTTTAAAAACAACATCTGCAAATATCACTACGTAGTTACCGATAATCCGCAATGTGTGGACGCTTCCAGGAATGCACGTGTTTCCTATCAACTTTCCGGTACATAGATTTCGGCACATGCATGCGGACGTGCGTATTACCGGCAGCATGCTGCGGGGTTGCGTATTCTCCGCATATATGTGAATGCTCAAATTTAAAACAATGTGTTGTCGACTTACCGAAAATACGCAGCCGAAATACGCATCTGTGGAATACGCATGGTGTAGACCCGCCCTAAGATGCACACTGTTATAAAGTATAAGGACCACTCAGAGTTTTTTTATTTT
>JAGFPH010012352.1:18299-30550 GCA_018207615.1 Philaenus spumarius | reverse complement strand
GTCAATGTTTTGCAGACCACTTTCAGAAACATAACCAGGGTATACGCTTCAAATATTATTTTATTTCTTACTATTAAAAGTATATTTTGCATTAGATTTTATGTTTTATTATTTTATTTGTACCTTATTTTGCCTGTTCAGTAATTATTATTAAACTTTGTTCCAGATTATATCAGTAAATAAACTGCATGGGCATTGTTTTACATGATAATAGTCAATGTATTTCACATATTTTTGCACCCAGTTTACATATAGATAACCAAGCTGCACCAGAATCAGTAAATATGATCTGTTTGTAGCTTTAAAATGTATTACTAATAATATTTTATTATTATTGTTCAAATATTAGTTGCATAAAAGCCACATACAAACTGTCTTGGGTTTGCACTCTGGCATCGTACAACACAAAAGTGCTTAATAACAGTATGAACTTAGAGTATGAAAGGAAAAAATAATTCTCAGTTAGCTAGATGTTTAGGGATTGTGATTTATTTTACTGACTGACTTTCTCACTGTATTGTTAGTAAAAATTTTTTTAGCCAATAGATGACAAAAGGATTTAATACAATACAAAAATAAATTTGCTTCATAGACTTCATCCGAGTATTTTATTTTATGTAATGGATACTATTCTGTATGCCTTTAAACTACATTTTTTGTTTAATAAAATTGATAACTGATAGGCCTAAAAATTCTAATAATCCTTTGCTCTCGCATGGAAATATTCAAATATAAATTTTAATACAAGATCTGGTCAAAAAGTTCCAGGATTTTGTTTTTTTGTAAATTAATTAAGAAACATCACAACTTATTCTTGCGTATACCCTTCAAAGTACTCCACCTGCCTATTCACATCTACTCTCAACAGTACTACTTGGTCCTAGAATCCTGTGTAACTCCTCCAAGGATTTTTGTTTTTGTCTCCTCAATAGTATCAAATATTTGTTTTTTGACGAAACCATTCATTGAACCTTGACCAACTCAAAATGTCATGCCTAATAAGCAGTTTCAATAAAATTACTTCAAACATTATTGTGATTGATTTCTCTAACTTCACTCGAAACTTGAAGCTAACACATAGCTATTCATTGGATCACATCATTACCGAGGAATTAACAAAAGTGTTTTTAGGTTTTTACAAAAGCAACTTATCTACAATGAGTTGGTGTATTAACAAAATGGCTAGTTCTTTGTGAGGCTATCTATGTTCAAAACAGTGCCGCCAACCACGACTAATTTATGTACTATTGACTAGTTCCTCACAATTCATACAGTCCTAAAAAAATTTAGTTAGACCATGTACACAGTGTAATATATTTGTCAGTGTATAATACATCTTTTGGATATATTTATACATTTAATTTGATTTAATATCATTTACTATTGTGAAGTAAATTTGTGAAATAATTTGCACTGATTTTACTAAAAATTATAACTTATGGATGGAAATCTACACTCGATTTCACGTTCACCGTGCAGTACGGTGCGCCCTTAAGCCATGTCTCAGTGATACTAACCGTCCAGAAAACATCAACTCCCACGCAACGCTCAGACAGTTGACGCAACCCGCATGACAATAAATGTGATGTTCCCAGTAATGGTAGTAGCATGACTTATCTCCCGTAAGACCTGTACTGCACGGTGAACGTGGAATTGTGTGTAGAGGCTAAAATAATCTAATAAATAAAGTGAGATAATTTTTTTTATAGGTAACACAATTGATATTTTTATTCACAATTAAAATATAATTTGTCTGATACATTTAAATAGGAAAGGTACTCATTAAGAGTTGTAGAGTTAATTTGGTTATTAAAAAGAAGATCATTTGCCTATGCCTTAGCTCAGTCTTTATGCACAAAATTAAATTATATATTTCAATTTAAAGCTGATATAATCTCGGGGTAGGCACTCGGCGTGCCATGAGCATACTTTTAGTTCAAACGCATTTTGAAGTTATTATTGATTACTGAAGTTAAAATATGGATAAAATGTTGGTTTTGAAAAGGTTGTACTTTTGATCTAAAATGTTTACATATACAGAATATACCA
This sequence comes from Philaenus spumarius, assembly GCA_018207615.1. Classification (NCBI taxonomy): domain Eukaryota; kingdom Metazoa; phylum Arthropoda; class Insecta; order Hemiptera; family Aphrophoridae; genus Philaenus; species Philaenus spumarius. Next base: position 28,501 of record JAGFPH010012352.1, on the reverse strand, counting down.
ATCTCTGTAATTCACTACTCTGAATTTATGATACGTTGTAGTTTAAAAATTCACAATAATATCGAACCACTTTGATAGTCAACTGTACTGTTTGGTGTCCTGACGTTAACTCTTCGAATGATCCGGTCTTCTCTAAATTCAAAGATGGCTTTGTATCGGGTGAGCATCCGTCCTTGCAGCTGAACGTTGTTTTCCTGTTCTCTGATTGGTCAGTCTGGCGTTGTGATCTCTTTGAATTAGGAGCGATGGCTTTATGAATGAAGTTGGGACAAAATAGTACTGGTGTTCATTTAAATTTTCAATTTGTTCATAAATTGTATAAATGCTTATTTCATATTGTGTGCAACATCTGGTTTCGCTGATTTTGTAGATGCCAAAATATTGTTCAATTAAAAAGAAATTAGTTTAATACAGCGACTCAACAATTTAACTCTTTTACAATGGCGGTATGTTGCCTTGCAAAGAGATGATTAATTAGTAGTTCTGTGAACAGTAGACCTCGCTCGTTGAAATAACAAATGTGGTTTTGAGCTTAGGTTAAAAATAGTGTGCCAGTAAGGAAGTAAGCGCAAGGTTTAGCCAGTGAAACATTATTTAGCAATTCCCGAGATTCCGGGATTTCTAGTTCTCGTTTTTTTTATTTTCTTCAGCTTTAACTGCTAAAGATTTTCTTTTAGAAGCTTTGTGTTTTATTTAGGATAATAATGCGTAATATTGGTAAAAATAGTGCGCGTTATAGAAGTGACAACATAAAATTTAATATTTGCATGCTTAAATAACTCAAACTTAACAATGTATTTACAGTTGCATAACTTCCATATCATATTCCAATATTAGAAATAATGAAAACAAACGATGTTAAAACGTCGTGATAGTGATCTCAACCCATGTACCAACTACCAACACTTCCCACAGTGTCCAACGGTCATTTTTTGTATGTCCTTTATCACCGAGATGTTTCATTTGTTTCATCTTATTTTGTAATTCAAGTAGAGCTAAGTCAAATACTTTTATGCAATTTACAATGATAATTTACAAGTATACAGTTTAGTTCTTTGATTTATTCTCTACACTTTCGTATCATCTACACTTTCTTATTATTATATATGTAATTTTTGGGCAAATGATATATTCCTAAATTACTTTTCAAAACAGGCATAGTTTTGTTAGCAGTCTTGTAGTAGGAACATAAACACTGGTGTTTTCAAAATAAGAAATTTGAAATTGATATATATTTTAATACAGTTCTATTTAGAGTTAAATTACGAAACTTCATTACATTTATGAAAAAAATACAATAATTTTTACTAATTTTTATGTAGGCCTAAAGTTGAACTTTCCCTTTCGTTACTGAACATGTTTGTTTCTTGAGCTAATAACTTTGTTAACTTTACTTCAATCTTTTTTTTTACTGGCATATATGAATTCTTTGAATCTTTATCTACTAAAATGCTATGGAACACTTTTGAATTGGTTTAGAATAAACGTATAAAAACATGGTTAAAATACAAAAACTTGGATGATTTTTAACAAATTTAAAGTTTACGGCCATTTTGTGAGCTTATTGTTAGAGATACGGAAAAAAATCAAGAATACAATTTTGTTTAAAATTTAATTTGCTACAAGCAAAATATTATTAATTTTTAAATTCGACTTATGGTTAAGCCACAAACTGGCTTTAGAAAAATGCTTACACTGAGAGAAACTGTACGGCCACCATTTTTATTTTATTAAAGGGGTTAAAAATGAAAAATGGAAAAAACCGTATATATACATGGCTCGGCCTTATAATAAGGAACATTCATGTAAAAAATCATTAAAATCGGTCAAGGCGTTTGGCCGTAATCGTGAATCAGACACACAGATGAAATGCCGAATGGTCGAGTTAAAACGGAGACCTCGCTTATGCTCGGTCAATTATTTTACTGTTGATTAAAACTAAATACATCTTAACATTTATTAACTAAATATACGTTGTTTTCTAAATATTTAATTATGAAAATCATGTTCTTGTCTACATTTTACTTTTAATAAATAGGTTTTTACATTTGAATAACAGTTTGCAAACATCTGGTACTGTTTTTATGCTAAATAAGAAGTTTTGTCTACCTATGTGTATGCAAGATTTCTATTTGGAATTACGAATTGATTTATTAGTGAAGTGTTCTGATAATACTTTGAATACAATAAAGATTGATTAAATAAATAAATATGATGTATGGTTGTGTTGTGAAGTGATTTGTTTTTGTGTAAATTTGGATATAATCTGGAGGTTTCATTTAACCAGGTTATGAAAGTTTGACCTACTTCTGAATAAGCAGTTTGTTGTTGTTTCCATATTACAGGGCTCGTAACAGTTCACTTTTTCATTTTTTTGTACATAGTCACTTTTTTTTTACTAATTTGGTGTTTCAGATATACAATTCATTGAGTTGTAGTACATGTTATATTCTATTCACCTATAGTGTTACGGTACACATTTTGCTGTACATATTTGGAAATATTTTGTTTACAATATTACAGATGCTTTTACTTCTTCTTAATAAATTAATGGTTAATTAATAATCAGACCTTATGGTTAGATAAAAATGATCCCAAAGGGTACAGGATACGTGGTTGGGGGGAAAACCATTCAAACGATGAACTTTTATGTAAAATCTCTGATAAAATTAAACATTCTTATGTTTGAATCAGATAGTCAACAAATTAGAATAACAAATATTCAATGAACTAGTACTCTTAGAAAAACTACACTTTTAAATTTCTGCAATATTCATACCATCCACAATGCCTTTATCAAAGGTTTAGAGGAACTTGGTGAAGACACTTCAGAACTTATTTTTGCTGTCCATAAATGGCCAAGCAGATTGGAAGATTACAGTGAACTTCAAAGACAAACTGGCTCTGTAAATCATGAGTTTATAAAACATTGTCCAAGTAGGTGACTTCAGTGCTTCTAGACTTTTCTAACAATAGGAAGCCACAGAGAAGTATTTTCATGCATAGGCCAAATTTAATGAAAAGCCCTGGGCATCTGAAAACAGTAAGGTTGCTCAAGAAATCTACAATGAAATAAGAACTTAATTTTGTCATGTTTGTGTAGTTCTCAAATCTTTACTAGCATCACATGCTTCTTCCAAAAAGAAGAACCACTCATTTAACTACTACATGTTATACTGTCTGAGTTAGTCAAGAAAATGTTAGGGAGGATTTGCTAATTAAAAGTTCTTAAAGATTTTAATCTTAGAAAAATGCATTATGATTTTTTAATACTGATAGTCTACTTCCTTTGAAAGAATTCACATTTTCTGATAAAAATGTAAATAAACTTGAAAAGTGTTGGGTAGACGTATGTAACTTTTTCTGACAAGTTAAAAATCATGTTTCTAAAGCTATTAAGCATGTTGTGAACAAATCATGTGTTACAAATTCTCTGCTTAAGAGATTATCATGTTTAGATCTCAATGAAAGGCTATTAAAAGAAAGTTGCCAAAGTCTAGTTGAAATTGCTATGGCCATGCCAAGACAAGTCCAAACAGATATTCTCCTGGATAGTGGAAACTTCTTCAATTAGAAAAAGATGAACGAAAATACAAAGAAAAATCCATTGATCTTTATTAGTCTCAGTTTTTTGTTTTACAAATCTACTGGAATGACTCCTAAATTTTTAACAGTTGAAAAGCTTCATTATCCTTGTCACATGGCTGCTGATGGGAAAGAGGATTTTCCACTTCAGGTAGAACATCTAAGTCTGAAAGAACCTTAAAATGATTTAATCACTGTTAAAAGTGCCCTTAAACGGTTTGTTAACAAACGTTATTTTATTCTTGTAACTGAAAAGCTCCTTTCCATGGGATGTATGGCTTATAAAGAATATAATGCCTAATTGGAGAGAGGAAAAAAGAAACTGAGAAGGCTGAACAAAACAGAAAATAGCTGCAGAAGAAACATTTTGACAAAAAAGGAAAGCTTTGCTGATAACGAAAAAAGTGAAAGTGCAGCCAAACTGCTGTTTAAAGTAAATGAAAAAGATTAAAGAAAGCTTTGAAAGAAAAGGATTTTAGTGTCACATTTCATTTTTGGCACAAGCTATGCTGGTAGATGTCACCATAGTACAGATCAGTGGTTATCAAGAGGCATCAGTGAAAAGACGTTGTGTTCAGAATTTACACATTAATTTATAAAATCAGAAAACGATCATAATTTCAGAATTTTTCAAGAAAAAGTCATTGTTTTTACTAAATCTGAAATCAATTGTTAGTTCCTATTATTAGCAAAATACTTTATTTATGTCTTACATGTGTGCTTTATTAATTGTCTTTATTTAAATGTTCAGTAAATAAATTATTAAAAAATTAACAAAACAGATCAAAAATAAGGGGTGATCTTAAGGACGATATTTCTTTGTTTTGTTTATTAAAATTGTGTAATTTATAGACATTATTGTCTTGTATATTTCTACCCTTGCTACTTAATTAAATATATAATATGTACTTTTGTTTTTTTAATAATCCTAAGAACATTTACATTAATCATCATCATTTTTATCACATACCCACTTTTTATTTAGATTTTAGTCACTTTTTTATAAAATTGAATAATTTTTTAAACTTTTTTTTCTTACAAACTGTTATAAGCCCTGATATTATTATAATGTAATTATACATATTTTTTGTTATTGGTGAATTTAATACATGGATGGATTCCTATTTGCATATTTGGATTAGTTTCTATTTTTCCTGAATGTTTACATTTCTATAGTTCAATAGTCTAGGCTATATCAGATTATTTATTCATACAGGTTAGGTTAGGTTATGTTGACATGTACTGGCCTCGCAGTGAATATAGGTCAAGTCCTTTGGCTTGTGATTTGTAGGGTATTTGAATTTAGTATTTAAATGGAATTTGGAATAAGAGTTGTGTCAAGCATCCCTGAAGTACAGAATGTGCATAAACCAGATTAGCAAACAAAGCTGTGGGCCTTGATAACAGTAGAAAGAATGTTACATTGATTTGATACACAGATCCAGTTCTTATAAAACATTAAACAAAAACCTTGGAGAGGCAACTTGTCATATGATCAGTTTGTTTACTTGAATAACTTCCTTGACTGGAGAGTCTATATATCCTGGATTCAGATTTCAAGAGAATCACAGAATAGTAAAATATTGTTATTAGTAAAAAAGAATGTCTACTGTTAAAAAAATGTAAAGAGATTTGGTCACTGGTAAAAAAAATAAGTTTTAATAATTACCTGGCTTAGGGGTTGGTGATCCGATCCCATAGCCCAGCACACTTCACTTTATGCCCAGCCACTTATTGATAAACTTCTTACTAAAAATGTCACTAATCACTTTCCATTTGACTTTAGTTGTAACTCCTGTGGTTTTACCAAATTCAAAATAATGGCAAAGGCATTTTAGCACGGACTGCATTTTTTACAGTAACTTTTAAGAGAAAATCTATAAACTGGTTGTCATCATTTAATACTAGCAATGATTTTGTTTGTCCTACTATCATAGTTTGTCTTAATTTATATCTATTTCTTTCAAACGTAAACTAATTTTGCTTAGCAATGAAATATCCAAATATCTATCATTATTTTTTGATTCTCATCAAAAGTGGGCTTTGGCCAATAGAAAAGGACAATTTTCCAGCTACACTATAATTTTCAAGTCTGATTTTACTTTCTCACTATACTATAGTATAGAGAAAGTATAGTGATCGCAAAAAAAATCGATGTTGAGATTTTTGTGGAAATATCCGTTTTGGGACCCCCTGAGTCCAAAAAAGTGGGTTTTACAAAATGTCTGTCTGTATGTATGTCTGTATGTAGACAAAGCTAGAGAGAAAACTATTCGATCGATTTCAACTAAATTTGCACCAGACATGTCCAGTATGCCTGTATAGATGCACGAAAAAGGGTTTTGAACAATTTTGAAAAACAACCCCCTTTTTGGCCAAAAAACCCCCAAAAAATCAGTTATTATTTTTTTATAAAAAAACGGCTCTAACGATTTTGATAAAATTTGGCTAATTTGTAGCCTTTAATGTGCCCTACCATATACAAAAACCCGCATCTTTCTAAAAATTCTCGTTTAGCTAATAATAATAATAATAATAACTGATTTTTGGGGGTTTTTTGGCCATAAAGGGGGTTGTTTTTCAAAATATTTCAAAACCTTTTTACGTGCATCTATAAAGACCTAATTGACGTGTTTGGTGCAAATTTGTTCGAAATCGATCGAATAGTTTTCTCTCTAGCTAATAATAATAATATTTATTAGTTAATCGCCTACTTTAATAAACGTATACAAAGCTAGAGAGAAAACTATTCGATCGATTTCAACCAAATTTGCACCAGACATGTCCAGTACGCCTGTATAGATGCACGAAAAAGGGTTTTGAATAATTTTGAAAAACAACCCCCTTTTTAGCCAAAAAATCAGTTATTATTTTTTTATAAAAAAACGGCTCTAACGATTTTGATAAAATTTGGCTTATTTGTAGCCTTTAATGTGCCCTACCATATACAGAAACCCGCATCTTTCTAAAAATTCTCGTTTAGCTAATAATAATAATAATAACTGATTTTTGGGGTTTTTTTGGCCATAAAGGGGGTTGTTTTTCAAAATTTTTCAAAACCTTTGTACGTGCATCTATAAAGTCCTAATTGACGTGTTTGGTGCAAATTTGTTTGAAATCGATCGAATAGTTTTCTCTCTAGATAATAATAATAATATTTATTAGTTAATCTCCAACTTTAATAAAAAAACTCTCCTACCCCACCCTACAAGTCACTGTGAATCTGTTTAGTAATTTAAATATGTTAGTGAGAAAGTATGTGCCAGTTCCTGGTACCGTTTATTTACTTTCTCACTATACTATAGTATAGAGAGAGTATAGTGATCGCAAAAAAAATCGATGTTGAGATTTTTGTGGAAATATCCGTTTTGGGACCCCCTGAGTCCAAAAAAGTGGTTTTTACAAAATGTCTGTCTGTATGTATGTATGTCTGTATGTATGTATGTCTGTATGTATGTATGGTCTGTAGGTAGACAAAGCTAGAGAGAAAACTATTCGATCGATTTCAACCAAATTTGCACCAGACATGTCTAGTACGCCTGTATAGATGCACGAAAAAGGGTTTTGAACAATTTTGAAAAACAACCCCCTTTTTGGTCAAAAAACCCCCAAAAATACAGTTATTATTTTTTTATAAAAAAACGGCTCTAACGATTTTGATAAAATTTTGCTTATTTGTAGCCTTTAATGTGCCCTACGATATACAGAAATCCGCATCTTTCTAAAAATTCTCGTTTAGTTAGTAATAATAATAATAACTGATTTTTGGGGGTTTTTTGGCCATAAAGGGGGTTGTTTTTCAAAATTTTTCAAAACGTTTTTACGTGCATCTATAAAGCCCTAATTGACGTGTTTGGTGCAAATTTGTTCGAAATCGATCGAATAGTTTTCTCTATAGCTAATAATAATAATATTTATTAGTTAATCGCCTACTTTAATAAAAGTATACAAAGCTAGAGAGAAAACTATTCGATCGATTTCAACTAAATTTGCACCAGACATGTCCAGTATGCCTGTATAGATGCACAAAAAAGGGTTTTGAACAATTTTGAAAAACAACCCCCTTTTTGGCCAAAAAACCCCCAAAAATCAGTTATTATTTTTTTATTAAAAAACGTCTCTAACGATTTTGATAAAATTTGGCTTATTTGTAGCCTTTAATAATAACTGTTTTGGGGGGTTTTTTGGCCATAAAGCGGGTTGTTTTAAAAAAAATTTCAAAACCATTTTACGTGCATCTATGAAGACCTAATTGACGTGTTTAGTGCAAATTTTTTCGAAATCGATCGAATAGTTTTCTCTCTAGATAATAGTAATAATAATAATAATATTTATTAGTTAATCTCCAACTTTAATAAAAAAACACTCCTACCCCACCCTACAAGTCACAGTGAATCTGTTTAGTAATTTAAATGTATTTGTGAGAAAGTATGTGCCAGTTCCTGGTACCGTTTATTTATGTCAGGTATAATGGAATTTCTGTTCTGAAAAACATAAAACACCATTTTGAGTAGTAGCTTTTGTTTTCATCTGAAGAATGGGCAACTCTTAAGTTTAAAATCTATGTAGTTTAAAATTCACTTAATACATTCAACTTAAATTTGCATAAGCTCTTTTTATGTCCTTAGATCAAAAGAGGCAATTGTACAAATTTATCATGAAAAATTAGGTATATTATACAAACTGAAATTCTGTGAGCTATTAACAAGTTAATATCTCAGAAAAATTCAATTTCCAGTTTGGAGTTATTTCCATTGAAAGTTTCTAGACAGTTCAATAGTTAAAGAATTTTAAATTAAAAACATTAATAGCCTTACATAACATGTACTTGGCCCGTACTTTAAAAAAATTTCACAGTGATTTTTATATTTTGATGAAAGCATACACAAGATTTCATAAAAAGTCAGCTACGGTATTGTAATAGAATGTTTAACAAATTAGCAACACGATTTTAAGGGGAATTTTCTTGATTATTCTACAGAAAATCTTCACAAATGACTTCGGATGAATTTAGTTTGTTATAAAGAAATATTAGTTGACAGTCGCAATAATAATTCAAAGTTTTTACAAGATATCAAAGAATTTTGGAAAGTATAGTCTGAGCTAGATAAACCTCAAGATTTGTTAAAATGGAATACTTTCATTGCACATTGTGTCCGGAGCTCATAAGACTGGCCTTAATGAAATTGGATTAGGCTAATCGGCCGTTCTTAAGAACCATTTACTCCCTCCCCTTTGATATTTTTTATTTATTTCCCTTCAAGAAGAGCTGAATATATCCTTCTCTCTAAAATGTCTGCCTATCTTCGTAATTTCTTCTATAAGATGGATTGAGAACTCAGATGTTTCAACTAAAACAATTCAGACAATATGCCTGCATTGAAACAGGTCAGAAACTCTAAAACTCCACCCGCTTCCAAGACCTTTGAGAAAATTAAATTGACTTGCACAAGAAAGCAAGATGGTAAGCCAAGAAAAATACGACTGAAGTCAAGAAATTAAGGCTTAAACATCAGAACACATAGCCTATAAATCCAAGGTAACTTATTAATTTAATGAAAGTGTCTTATTACTGTGGAGATTATAAAGTAATAGTGTATTTCATCTCTAGTACCTAAAGTGTGTCGTAGCGGAGCTACTCATATTTAACAATAATTAGCTTCATGAGATATCCCCGGCAATAATATGCTCGTTCCAGCGGAAAAGAGAATCAGAAATTTCAATAAACATCTCGGCCCTAAAAAGGGCCTGCTTCAGTCAGCGTTCTGCGATTTTCCCGTAAATGCCTTTCACGGGAAAACTCGCCCTAACTTCCTCGGAGCTTCACTCCACATGTCCCCGGCCGATATAACATCTGTCTGGCGAACATAGGCATGTTCGACCGCCAAGGACACGTCGATATCGGTCGGCCACTTCAATAATCTTCGTTTACTTTCCTCGGGAGTTGAGACCTCATCTTCCGAGAAAGTCACTTAGTTATTTTCCCCAACTTCTTTGGCCCTCATAAGGACCGTTCGAGCAACGCACAGCAGCTGTCTGGGAAACGTCGACACGTTCTCCCGCCAAGGACTCTACGTCATCAATCGAATGGTTCCTTAACTTCTACCGTTTAACTTTTCCCCGAAGATGTACCTCATCTCACGGGAAAGTTATTCGGCCCTTAGTACCGCGTAAACTTCTGTCGAAATACTTAAAGTCCCCAGTAAATTCAGCTCCCTGGTCACAATGTATATTTAGTGGTAAGCAAAATGACCAAAACCACCTTTCAAACTTTCTTGGTAATCAAACTCACCTTCCCCGGGAAAGATACAACTCAACGCGTAAACTTCAATCCGAAAAATCACAAGTCCCAACGCGAACTTAAGAACTAGTAAACGCTAACTTAAGTTCACGTTAAACTTTCACATCACATCACTGGTACGGTACACCGGCATCAAACAAATTCACATCGCTTCACTGGTTCGGATCGCCGACACCGAGCAGCCCTGTCATTGGCTGCGTACGTTCTCTTTTCCCCACCTCCACGCTGGAATAGAGTATATTAGAGCGCCCAATTAGTGTCCAAATCAACACATCCTACCTGGATACCAAGCAGTCAACATCATCAACAGATCCTA
>JAGFPH010012352.1:0-18289 GCA_018207615.1 Philaenus spumarius | reverse complement strand
CCGAACTCTCCAGCCGAATTGTGCCAACATCAAGAAGTGGAAAGAGCTGTAAGCCCTCAGCCGAGGCACCTTAGCAAAAGAGGAATTAGCAAGAGGGAAGCTTAAGTGAGGAAGTGTTGCCGACTTGCCAGCATAAACTGTTTCAATAAATGTTATTTGTCTAATTCAAATACTGCGTTCTATTTTCAACACCAAACCACATCAGCGCAGCGACACAGGAAGACGCTCTTCAAGCAATCTACGGAAACTTAGTAGCTATTTTTATCCTTGGCTACAGCCTTGGTGTCCAGGCAGTGCGCACCCTGCTCCGAGCTACTAGGTTTCACCACGGCACTTTGGTAAGGGTGTCGTGTAGGACGCAACGAAACTTCGCATCGCAACGACAGCGCAGCGCTACGACCTTCACAGGCTTCACCTGCAATTGCATGCCCCTCAGGCACAAGCGTTAGCGAGGCTTCACCTCACCGCCCTTCAGGCTACATTCTGTCGAGGCTTCACCTCACCACCCTTCAGGCTAAAATCTGTCGAGGCTTCACCTCACGCCCTTCAGGCCACATTTTCGGCCCTTAACAGGGCCGAGACAAATTAGGAACTTGTGTCGCAATTTTGGTTAGATTTTTTTTGTTAAATTAAAATCCCCGGAGCGACAACAAGTGGATGTTTTTAGAGATCAGTTTTTTTTTTACTATTTTTTTTTTTTTTGATATTGCTACACTTATTACATAAGGAAATATTGCTATTAAAAATGGTATCTTTGATTTTCTTTTGGTGAAAAACAGTCACTGTGCAAAAGTGAAAACCCTGTACATACTCTGGTTGCCTTTACGTACCACTATGCTCAGAGACGGACTAATCTTGCTTAAGGGCAAGTAAAAATCTGCCTCCCTTTCACTGAGAAATGTTTTTAGGTAAATATTACCCTAAACCCAGGGGTAATCGTTGGATAGGTACACATAAGGAATTTTTACATCTGACAAGTGTAAACAATATCATTTACCGAGGTAAAAATTGATCTGAACCGATTTATATATTGTCAAGTTAATTTTTACATGAGTAAGGGATAATTTTGTCTCTTGTCAGATGTAAAAATGTCTTATGTGTACCTATCTTCTTGCCCATACATTTAGGTAAATTTTAACCGTAAGAATTCTCTTGCAAGTCCCTTATGTTTAGTGATACCATCACACCTTGTATGGCCGTTTGGGACAAGAAACATCTTTCTGCTAGCCTATACCCATTACTAGCTACTTCCTTCCTATTTTATTTTACACTTCCATTGTATTATTTTTATATTTTATTTATTTGTATATACACACACATTTTTGGCAAACAACTTCTTTTAGAATGTGTATACGAAACCTCGATATTCTCAATACCCAATCTTCATGGGTTTCTCTTTGAGAAAGCAAAACTTAATAACCGTAAACATGAGAAACTACCAAAGAAATAAATGTAAACGAAGTTAACATACCTACAAATTTAACATTGTTTGTATTTTATTGATTGGCAGTTTTATAAAACATTATTATACTGAAATGCCAAAAACCTTATTAAAAAAACATAATTAGTTATTAGATTTAGGACTTACCGTCTTCAATATTCCATTATCGTCGCTAAACGACAACCGTTTCGGCTATTCAGCCATTTTCAAGTTTATTATCAGGTCATTGTAGATCTCGATTAGTTTTTTAAAATCTTCTTAGAACGGAGAAAGATCGTTCCGCTGAACAGTTAGAGACAAGTATTGTCAAAAATAATTTAAATGCTATAGAATATATGTCTTGGAGTTGGTTATCATGCAACCATATTGGTTATCATTTGTACAGTTTAGAATTGTATTTGGTCGTTCGTCTTTTTCAATTCTTTCAAAAAACAAAGAAAATGTAAAATCTCATTCACAAATTCTTCCAATTCTGGCAAATCTGTATTATACGAAATACACAATTTCTTATTGTTTTCTTTAAGAGTGTTGATGTCTAAAAGTCTTCTTTTTCAGAATTCATCAGAAATCCAAACAGCGAGTTAAGCTTATCATAATAAAAAAATATACAGTTTTTCTTTTTTCCATTTTGTTACCTAATGTGTAAGGTATTATGTTGTAAGTATTTATTTTGAAATCTTCTCTACCAAATCACCTGTGTATCTCCTTCTCGTGTTTCATCAGGTTGGAATGTACAAACTTGTTCTATCCATCATGGTAAGTTGATTACATCACAAATAATTCGACCACGCAGCTGGACCGCTGACGTGAGTTGAGCAAATTTCCAAAATTAAGTTTATATGCCTATGTTTTAGGGTTTCAACCAACAATTTGGGAAATAGGTCTACTCAAGAAGGCGTTGAACAGCTGTCTGTGTGTACGCAATATATTAGTAGAATTTGTTTGCTCCTAGTGGCCTCGCGAGTTTTCACCACTTGGCTTCGAACCGGGTACTTTTATGGTACATATTTTACGTTTTGATCGATTTTGAGGGAATCAAGCGAGCTATAAGGTCGTGTAAAAAAACAAAATGTGCAGAATAACATCCTACATTTATATTTTTAGAAAAAACTCTAAAAAAATTTCATTCTTGTAGTAAAAATGCAAAAAAATAGTTACTTCCGGTGGTTGGATTTTTTTGGCTAACGAACTCGTCCGAGCTACGTAGATAACCAACATGTGTACCAAATTTGAACCAAATCGGACCGTAAATGTGGCCGATAGAGTGCGAACACATATATATATATGAATTTTAATGACACCCCAAAACGTGTTCTGAGGACCATGATCGGTGCTCATTTGCTACTCCCGACCTTGGGTCTTACCATAAGGGCCACTGCAATAGCTCATTTTTCCTATGGAAATTCGCTAATAATAGTATTGAAATAATCCAGACAGCCAATGAATAAAAACCGACAATTTTACTTTGCATGAGAAATGTTTAAAATATTTAAAAACTGTATACAAGTATTCAATAATTATCGAAATTAATTCCATTAAATGAAAATCATACTTACATTTTCTTCCAAATAGATTATCGTACAGTTCAAACATAGTTTGAATTGCTTTATGTAGTAAAACACGGCTGGAGGCTACAGTCCTGAACAAAGCTTATAGCCCAGTCAACGAATGATTCTAGAAGGAAAGTCAATAAGCAGAAAGACCAACTATGGTACATTGTTTGGGGTACCTAGTAGCATTGTATTTGGATAACCTAATAGAACTCCGAGCCAATGCAATATTTTGTTCCACTGGAAATTCGACTTTTTTGGCGCTATCTATTGGGGAAACGAAGGAAGCTGGTTGGAAACACCAATGCTTACAATGCTTTCTCCCTAGCGCTACCTCGCGGCGCGATCATGTACTATTTTCGCGAACACCTTTTTTCCGGCACACAACCCCCGTATGGAAGCAAGATCTATTTATTATTCATGATCTATGCTAGTAGTATAACATACTAAAAGTTCTTGACCCTAGGGGTGGCGGAAGAGGGGGGGAGGGGGGATTAAAGGTACCATTTTTTGATTTTTTGCCTATATCTCAGTAGGGGTTAGTTATACAAAAAATATATACGCATACAAAATTAAAGCTGACAAAATTCTCTACATTTTATATACTTATAGTATTTTTGATATCTGTAACCGTTAATGAGATATACGCTCGCGAAAATCGGTAATTTTCGAAAAAAGCTTTTCTTCGCATTTTAATACTCTATTATTTGTTCCCCATGCGGTCTACCCTCGTGAGCTCTCTCCAGGTCTTATCTCGTTCGTAGAAAGTCAAATTATTGTGTATTTTGCCTCAGTATATTATTTTATTTTATTTTTACTATTATGTCGCTATGTCGACGGAAAAATGTTTTGTTTCTCGCTTCAGTTGGGTTTATATAACGTCATACGTCCATAGGAAGTCGAATTATTGTGTTTTTCGCCTTTATATTTTATTATTATTATATGCGGTATATTTTATTGTTATTATTATTATATCGTAATGTCGACTCAAACGTACTTTGTTTGTGACGAGAACTTGTACGAAAGTGGTGGGAAAGTGTCCTGTATGAGTGCAAAAGTAATAGCTTCACTGATAAGTGCCACTTTACAAAGAAATGACGGAAAAAGCTCCAATGTTGTAGGTTTGACACCCTCAAAGTTCATTCCACATGCAGAAAACATTATACGTGAGCCGAAAGAATTGTAGCTTATGTGATGAAACAGGCCCCTGTTTTGAAACAGCCGTTGATAAGTCAACAGATTCACAAGTCGTTATCATTGGAGAGGACACAGACCTCATAGTCCTTCTGATTGTGCTAATCCCCAAAGACCAATAAATCATAATTATGAAACCGAGCAGGGGAAAGGTGCCAATCAGTCTGTATTTCCACCGCTGAGTTACAGGAGCTCAAGACATTATGCTCATCCATTCTTTCACAGGATGCGATACTACAACAGCAGCCTTCCTCAAGGGCAAACTTGCATTTGCCAAACTTTTCAAGAAGGATGCACATGTAGCATATGCTTCTGAAGCCTTTAACAATCTTTCAGACACTCATAAGCAGATTCCAGAGCAGGGCAATAATTGTTTCCTCCGGTGGTACGGTGCCCCGAAGAAAGAAAAATCACTCAACAAATATTGCTACGACACAATCGTTAAGTCTGTGGCGAATGTGCAGCCCGATATCTCATCCTCCCACCATCCGAGCGATCAGCCAAACATCATAGTCATCGGTGCTACTTTCAGATACAACGGTGACAACACTATCTTACGGCCAGAGGAATGGGGGTGGGAGCATAACGCGATGGTATTCTTAACTACCTCATCCCTATTAGAACCCAAGATACAATAGCCCCAGATGACATTTTGAACCTAATACGCTGCAGTTGCCGGAAGGCCTCAATGGTTTGTTCTACTATATATATATATTCAATAAAAATAAAATGTTGGTTCATCACTCTAGGCCTAACCTAACTTTGTTGTGTGTATGTTTAATTTACTTTACCTGCCTTAACGGCAACATTCTCACATAATTTACCTTTTGTGCACATTTTTATGGCACAGTACGTTATGAATGATATTATTTTAATCCTTCAATTTCAGTATCGGCTCACGTATAATGTTTTCTGCATGTGGAATGAACTTTGATGGATGTCAAACCTACAAGGTTGGAGCTTTTTCCGTAATTTCTTTGTAAAATGGCATTTATCAGTGAAGCTATTACTTTTGCACTCACACAGAACACTTTCCCACCACTTTCGTACAAGTTCTAGTCACAAAAAAAATACGTTTGAGTCGACATTGCGATATAATAATAATAACAATAAAATATACCGCATATAATACTAATAAAATATACCGGATATAATAATAACAAAATATAAAGTCGAAAAACACAATACTAATTCGACTTCCTACATACGTATGACGTTATATAAACTAACTCAACTAAAGCTAGAAACAAAACATTTTTCCATCGACATAGCAATATAATAGTAATAATAAAATAAAATAATATACTGAGGCGAAGTACACAATAATTTAACTTTCTACGAACGAGATAAGAACTGGAGAGAGCTCACGAGGGTAGACCGCATGGGGAACAAAAATAATAAAGTATTCCAATGCGAAGAAACGTTTTTTTTCGAAAATTACCGATTTTCGAGAGCGTATATCTCATTAACGGTTACAGATAACAAAAATACTACAGGTATATAAAATGTAGAGAATTTTGTCAGCTTTAATTTTGTATACGTATATATTTTTTGTATAAACAACCCCTACTGAGATATAGGCAAAAAATAAAAAAATTGTACCTTTAACCCCCTCCCCCCTCTTCCGCCACCCCTAGGGTCAACGACTTTTAGTATGTTATACTACTAGGTACCCCAAACAATGTACCATAGTTGGTCTTTCCGCTTATTGACTTTCCTTCTAGACCCCCCTTTTGGGTATTCGTTGACTAGGCTATTATTTGATCATTGTACTAAGAGCTGAGTAAGGGAGAAACAGAAACACGTCATTTATGGAGTAGGCCTAAATAAAAACTAGGTTTTCGCGCGATATCTCAAGAAAGAACGGTTCAATTGTAGGCTACTCTACTATAACCCCAGGTTGTTGTTATATCAAATCAAATCAAATATTTTTTATTAATCCTACCTCTTACAACCTCTTACAAAACTCAAACACAAATATATAAACAAAGTAAACTAAAACAATCATGAAGAAAAAAAAAAAAAAAAAAAAAAAAAAAACCTGTATAAAAACAAAATGTAATTAATGCTTAGACAAAATAAATACTGCTGAGGAGGGATTAACAAATACAAAACACACAAAGGAGCCAGTTAATTAACTCCTTGTCCGTGCGCTGGAGCTCAGCTATGGAATCCCGGACGAAACAAATAAAAGACAATCTCTTTAACTCTACAACAAAAAAAAAAAATAATAAAAAACAAAACACGAACAACACAGACAAAATCACGTCAATACCCTTGTACGTACACATGAACATACATAAAACATTTATAACACACATCATTCAACTACCCTAAATAATCCCTCAACATAATCATTCGAAAGAGAAAGCAACCATTTTTTTAGTTTACATTTTATTACCTGTAATGAAAAACCAAATTGTATATCGTGCGGCACAACATTATAAAATTTGGGACCTAAAAATAACCATGTTTTCATGAACAAACTGTTATTTGGTTTGTCAGTTCTATAAAGAACGCCATGCCTAGTTTTATATTTATTAGGTATAAATTGAAATTCATCACCATCGTAGCCACACCTTTTAAAAAAAAATTAACAACACCTTATATATATACAAGTATCTTAAGGGAAGAATATTTAATTTCACAAAAATAGGATACGAACTCGACCTTCTACCTTGTCCACATATAATTCTAATAAATGATTTTTGCGCCTTGGCAATAACAATCAAATGGGATCTATACGTACTACTCCAACAGCTAATCCCATATTCCAATTTTGAATGAACAAATGCGTAATATATTTTGACAAGCACTTGACTAGGACAAACAAGTTTGAGATAGTGAAACTTTCTCAAAAACATGTACAAATATCTCTTTAGACTCTGAATGTGTCTTTTCCACAGTAAATTTTCATCAACAATAAGGCCTAAATACTTAATACTTTTTGACTGAATCAATTTTTCGCAATCACATCTCAAACCACTGCAGTTTGATAGGCTATGATAAGATAGTGGTTCATGAAACACAAATGAATCGGATAACGAAAAGTTTATATGCATAGTTTTCTTTGTATTAAGAGCTAATTTATTATAGGTAAACCATAACGATATAGAATATAAATCCTCCTGCATAAGTCTATGCAATTCCCCAATATCTTTTGCCTTATAGACAAATGCCGTATCATCAGCAAATGCCGTCACTGCCCCATTTAGTTTTTCCGAATACAAATCATTTATGTAAATCAGAAACAATATAGGACCCAGGACAGAACCCTGTGGAACTCCAACATTAACAATTTTAGCACTACTTATTGATTCACCAACAGACACATATTGCGTTCTATTACACAAATAAGTCTTAAACCATTCAAGCGCTATTTCCCTAATACCTGCTGTATATGTATTTAAAATATATTTAACCACAGCTCATATTTTTATTCATACAAAAGAAAGTATAGACGAATTAAAGAAGAATGTTAACATGAAAATAAGCACAACCGATAACAAGGTGCTTGTTATCACTTTTGTTCTTAACATTCAGCTGACTTGTGACTTAAGTCCACCGGGCACGTCACTGCCAGCTGCCTATGACATTCTTTGACTAAAAAACTCCGTCAGCCCACGCTCAACCGGAGGAAGAGCCCCCTGTTTTTTTTAAATTCGTTCATTGAGCTAAATAAACGTATTGTTTCTTTATTAAAATTTGTTGCCCTGGGCTGAAGCCCCTGTAGCCCCCCTAAATCCGCCATTGTACACACTCTGGTTAAGCTGCCAAAGATCAACCAAAACTCTATCAGAGGAAATGGAAATGCCCGTGTAAGTATACTCATATTCATATACTGTATTTAAGTTTTAGTACAATACAAATTTTAATTTTAGAGTGATAAAACATGAGAGAAAATAACCAATTTCATGTTGTACAATGGTTAGGTTAGGTCAAGAAATATTCAGTAAAATCACTTAAGGGAAGAAATAATGATAGTAAAATAACTTACATAAACTTCTTTCTATACATGGTTAGAAGTTATTAGCGAATTTCCATAGGAAAAATGAGATATTGCAGTGGCCCTTATGGTGAGACCCAAGGTCGGGAGTAGCAAATGAGCACCGATCATGGTTCCCAGAACACGTTTTGGGGTGTCATTAAAATGCATATATATATATATGTGTTCGCACTCTAGCGGCCGCATTTTAAGTCCGATTTGGTCCAAATTTGGTACACGTGTTGGATGACTATGTCGCTCGGACGAGTTCGTTAGCCAAAAAAATCCAACAACCGGAAGTACGTTTTTGACCGGAAGTAACTATTAGAGTTTTTTGTAAAAAATATAAATGTAGAATGTCATTCTGCACATTTTATTTTTTTACGCGACCTTATAGCTCGCTTGGTTCCCCCAAAATCGACCAAAACTTAAAATACCATAAAAGTACCTAGTTCGAAGTCATGTGGTGCAAACTCGCGAGGCCACTAGGAGGAAACAAATTCTACTAATATATTGCGTACACACAGACAGCTGTCCAACGCCTTCGTGAGTAGACCTATTTCCCAAATTGTTGGTTGAAACCCTAAAACATAGGCATATAAACTTAATTTTGGAAATTTGCTCAACTCACGTCAGCGGTCCAGCTGCGTGGTCGAATTATTTCTATATGTTACGGTTTTCTTGCAAAACTCGTTTTTATCTTAACCGTGTCAGTATCAACCTAATTTAAATACGTTAAACAAGCCACAATAATATTTTTCTTGACAAGTTTTGTTAATGAAATGACATGTAAACTCTAAACATTAAAGACTTAGATAAATGAAAGGTTTTAAAGGTTCGAACTGTCTTAAATTCCCATGGGTCTTAAACTTGGCCTACAGATCTTTTTGACTTGACAAGAATTTTGGACTACTGTATTTTAATTTATTTAATTTTGACACGTTTATATTTGTGGTAGGATATCAATCAATAAAATTATTAAGAAATAACTTCCATATTTTAGTAAAGAAAATAACTTCTTCAGAAATTAATTTCGAAGAATCTTTTTACTAACCATCTGAAACATCCGATCTCGGAAAGTTTTTTTTACCTACACTCGATTCCACGTTCACCGTGCAGTACAGATCTTACGGGAGAATAGACATGCTACTACCATTACGAGGAACATCACGTTTATTGTCATGCGGGTTGCGTCAACTGACCGAGCATTGCATGGGAGTTGATGTTTTTTTAGTTGGCTAGTACCGCTGAGACTGTCGTATGGATAACATGGCTTATGGGCGCTCTGTACTGCACGGTGAACGTGGAATCCAGTGTAGTATTTAGTAGGCCTATAATATATTACATTCGACCCTAAAGTTATAATATTATTTCATATAACTTTTAACTACATTAATGTTTCATATAATTGTGAATATTTTAAATTTCCCATAAATGTTTTTAATTTGTTATATATAAACTGTTTTAATTGTTTTCAATATATTCAGCATCAAAGGTTTTAAACTTCCACCACTTTGAATTGGCCTAGTGGAATTAGTTGATTATTGTTTTGTAGTTTGTCCTTTTTGCTATAAATCTCCATGCACCTAAATTCAAAATGTGTACTAAATATTGGTAAAGACTATCGTTTGGTTTGATAATTAACGGTATTTAATTTGTACTTTAATTTTCATTTGTTTGACTATGGTAGGCCTACACAACAAAATAAATATTAAGTCATTTATACTCATACACAATAGATTCAAATGAAATTAAATCTAAACCATTACGAATTTCTTAGATAGAAGTACATTCTAAAAACTCTCTCAAAAGTTATAAATCTCCATGCAAAATTTCAAATTAGTATACCAATCCATATTTTTGATAAAAATAAAGTGAAAAAATAAAATGGTGGCTTTTTTCCTTAAAATGGCAACCCGCACAATTTTGTGTAGTCGAGAAGTGGGGAAGTAATGCTTTTAGCAGGCAGATTGCCCATCTGGGTGGTCGTGACAACGCAACTTGTATTGAATATTTCACCCACTAAAAATCATTCAATCTCAATAAAACAAAAACTATTGGAAAGGAAATGTTTTAAACTTACATTTTTTTATTTAAAAATTTCTTCTAAAACGAATATTTATATATATAATCATTGTTTTAAAATTGTAGTTTTCTCTAAACAGCTAATGCTGCGCGAGAAAACACAAATAAATGGCTCAAACTTGTCACTTTTCTAAGACTCAAAATCGTTCGACAGAATTGATTTGAAAAGAATATAAGTACACCTTTGGATTCGTCAAGATTTGAACTTTCTAACACTGCCTTTCAATCATTCGTCACTCTCATAGTTTTTTATGTAGGAAGTTTTCTATAAACCCTTACAATTTGACAGTTTTCAACAAATAAGAAAGCACATATTGCAATCGATATATCTAGTATACAAAAAGCGATATATTTGTGTAGCGATATTTATATCGATTTGAAGAGGAAACTATATTTTCGTTTGGTATAAGTTAAACCTTATTTAGTATTCGGATTCTATTCGGGTATTTCCGTGAAATACCAACATTTTGTCAAAGCAACTGGTGCCTTATCCATTACTTTTCCCTTTTATTTGTCCACAGCATCTAGAACTGTATGTGATAAATTTATAATAATAATATTACCTTGTTAGGTCCGTCACGTGACTTCTAGTCGTGTATTCCTTACGACATGTTTCGGAGCCGAAACTCCATTATCAAGTTATAATCACTCCGAAGAGATCGTCGTACATTGAAATAAATAAAACATATACACACATACACACTTACATATCACACCAACACATAAACACAATATCGCGCTTGACATAAACTTAGGTGCGCAACCTATCATTGTCGGTTGAATACTGCCGGTATTGCGTTCAGGGATCTTAACGATGTTTATCTCTGTTTGTCTTCTGTAAATATTTGATGGCCGTATCATATAAATGGTGAGAGTGAAATGAATGTACTGTGTTTATGTGTATAACTTATTGTATTTCTGACGACCTCACTAGTGAGAAAAATGACTTTTAAGTGTATATTTTTGTGTGTGATGTGTGACCAGAAGATGGGATAACCCCGAAACTGCAGTTGTCACGAATATTTAAAAAGGATTGGACAGACAGTATACAGGTAATTCATACCTAATAATATTTGTATAATTTCCAATCCGGGAGCTTACATAATTTGGGAAAAAAAAAAAAAAAGTGAAATGAAAGTTGGTCATTTAGGATATCGTCCGGTTTATTTTTGAATGTTTTATAAATTTCATACTCTTCCTTAGCATTCATTAGTCTACCTTTGCCGCAAATGTGTAGGGTTTCTACCGAAGCGAGGAAGTCACCTGGGCTATGTTTGTTTTCGGCAAGGTGACGAGCGTACATTGTTTTATTTTAATGTACGACGATCTCTTCGGAGTGATTATAACTTGATAATGGAGTTTCGGCTCCGAAACATGTCGTAAGGAATGCACGACTAGAAGTCACGTGACGGACCTAACAAGGTAATATTATTATTATTAAGTATAATAGTGACTTGGTACCACAAACATGCTAATCAAAATGATAAATTTGTGAGGGTTTTGTTTAGTTAATCTAATTTAGTGAAAAAAGTAAAATAACTTTATAAATTAATAATTTTCAAGTATTCAGTTTAATTCTATGAATTATTCTCTACAATTTGTTATAATAAAATTTCATTTTTGGGTAAAACATTCCTAAATAATGTTTCAAAATAGGCTTAATTTTGTTTGCGGTCTTGTAGTAGGAACATAAAAACTGGTGTCTTCAGAAACTTTTTTTAAAATTGATATAATATATTTTATACTTCTATTTAGAACTAAATTACAAAACGTTTGTACATTTTCAAAAAAAGTATAAAAATTGTTTATTATTTTTTATGTAGGTTTAAAGTTAGATTTTTTTTCTTCCGTTACTAAACATTTTTTGTTTCCTGAGCTAATAACTTTGAAAATATTACACCAATTATTTTTTTACTTGCATATATTATGAATTCTTTGAACCTTTTTCTACAAAAACACTTGTATGGAACACTTTTGGATTGGGATACAATTACTATATTTGGTGAATTTAAAATAAAAAATGCATGCAAAACACAAAAATGGCCTGTCATTCTGGCGAATAAACAAACTTGAATTTATTATTTTAAATTTAGAGTCAACTTGATATTAGTAATTCTAGAGCCATTAGTAGATTTAGTGGTAGACTCAGTACCACTTCTAGGGTTCTAGGGATTTTTGACATTTTAATAACTACATTTACCTTAAATAGTACACAAAAGTATTTTTTAGATAGTTCTAAAATACTCTGTATATAATATAAAGAGTAATTTGTATATTATATATAATGTGTTCTCTATTATTTCAAAAGACTTAAAGAGATATGAAAAATGTGTTCTTAAGACAGTTATAGGCCTATAATTTAGAAGGTACCTTAGAATAACTATTTACAAAATATCAAAACCACTCATTACCTTCCATTATCTCATCTCGAAAATGTTTAATAGACACAATCGTATTGCTTACTCATATGATACCTAAAATTAGGCCTTTAAAACCCATGAATTTCTGAGTTAAAAATCGTCCTTGTGGTAAGTTTTTTAAAATATATCTGAAAATATACTTATATACTTCATCAAGCAAAACGGTCGTTTTATGGAACGCCAAGAAAAACACGACCGTGCTATACATAAAATTGATAGAAAGAAAAGAGAATGAGTCCAAAATCAAATTTACCTCACTTTTTTTCAAAAATAACAAAATTAAATGATTTTACTTTCTCACTATACTATAGTACAGAGAAAGTTAGTGATCGCAAAAAAATCGATGTAGAGATTTTTGTGGAAATATCCGTTGTGGGACCCCCTGAGTCCAAAAATGTGGTTTTTACAAAATGTCTGTCTGTATGTAACTTATGTACATGTATGTCTGTATGTTTGTATATAAAGCTAGAGCGAAAACTATTGGGTCGATTTCAAACAAATTTGCACCAGACATGTCAAGTAGGCCTATATAGATGCACGAAAAACGGTTTTGAAAAATTTTGAAAAACAACTCCCTTTTTGGCAAAAAAAAAAAACCCCAAAAAATCAGTTATTATTTTTGTATAAAAAACGGCTCTAAAGATTTTGATAAAATTTGGCTTATTTGTAGCCTTTAATGTACCCTACCATATGCAAAAAACCGCATCTTTCTAAAAACTTTCGTTTAGCTAATAATAATAATAACTGATTTTTGGGGGTTCTTGGCCATAAAGGGGGTTGTTTTTCAAAAATGTTCAAAACCTTTTTTCGTGCATCTATACAGGCCTAATTTTGACATGTTTGGTGTAAATTTGTTCGAAATCGATCAAATAGTTTTCTCCCTAGATAATAATAATAATAGTTACTAGTTAATCTCCTACTTTAATACAAAATCACCTCTCCTAACCCCACCCTACAAGTCACAGTAAATCTGTTTATTAATTTAAATATGTTTGTGAGAAAGTATGTGCCAGTTCCTGGTACAGTTTATTTTGTAAGAAAAACATTGTACTTATTTAGATCATTGGATAGTTATACTTTCCCCAGATAGTTTTAAAATGAGAGTCTTTTTAGCTGAGAAAAAAATAATTTCTAAATAAATATATGTCTAACTCAAGATTTTGAAGTTTTGTCAAAATATGTTAAATGTGAAAGTTTCTTATTTTTTTGTATATTTGACAGCTTGGCAGCAATAAGTATTTTTTGGGGGTTAATTAAAATGTTAACCCTTTTCACCCCTACCATTTCAACCCTTAATGTCGCTCACCCCTAATCGACTGTAGGGATTTTATCCTGAGCCGGTTAAAATCATTTCCAGCTCGATTCAGAACTGTGTACTTCTATAGCTAATTTGGTTGGACTATGCAGTTATAAGTTATTATCTTAAGTGTAGCCTACAACATAAAAGCTAAATATTTATACATTTTGTGAAAACTAATTTAAAAGCTCCTTTGATGTTTGAAGTTATGCAGGTTTCCTCTTCTTCAGTTTGATTCTTCATCAATAGTCCATTCTACAATAAAATAAAAATTATGGTAAAAATATTGATGGTTAAAACATAATTATTTCGAGTAAGTTTATTCACTTAAGACAATTTTATCTACAACTAAAGATATTTCTTCAAAATTTAAAATTCCCCGTTCTTAGCTAGCACATTCATAAATTTACCAACCATTAATATTATTCTACTTTTTTAAATGTGTTTTCATGAATACATTGACTAGGTAGGCCCTACTCATTTAGGTAAGTTTGTACAACAAAACGTTTAGATTGATCTGTGCACTTTCAGTGCAATAGCAACATCCTATTACATCTAAAAGTGTATACATATCATATAACTAAAGGCTAATTTAACATTCGAATGAGTGTAAAAATACCTTTCTTTGCTGCGGGACACTCTGGTTGGTAAATTAACCACACAAACTGTTTCTAGATGCAAGCGGGCCTCAACAAAAGCACTGATAAAGAATGTTCCAGGCACAGATTCAATTGTGGAGGATATTAAATTCGAGAATGGTTTATTCTATAATAATGATCCATGTGCTGGTGGGTGATAGCCTACATTAACCACTAATCAAACATTTCCTGAGCAGCAGGAGTTTTTATTGTTGGTTGATATGATATTTAAACCAGTAAGTTATGCGGTAACTAAGATGTTTTATTGTGTGACCTATTAAAGGCAAGATATCGCAAGTTTTAATACATTTAAAATCTACATGGAGAGCGCACTTTTTCTAGAAAGCTTTATATAAAAAAATGTTTGTAGAAAAGAGACTTTTTATATAAAATAAATTTCAAGAATTTTCACGAAAAATGTTAAACTCCCAGGAAATGATGATGTTAGTATCCCTATATCCCTAAACGCGTGTGAAAACGATAACATGAAATTTCACTCTTTTGGAGACGCTTGTGTATTTTACGTGCTATAAAACGCCAGTACTTGCGAGCTCTGTAATACGATTTAATGCTCCAGTTTCAAACCATTATATATATGGACTTAAAACTTGGGGTACACTTCAAAAATTCACTGGTGTATTAGTTATTAAGTTTTTGAAGTCGATCTTTTGAAAATTGACGATAATATGCCGAATTGTCGCATGTAGGGAGTCCTTCATGAACAGTAAGCTTTCGTAGAACGGCTGAAAACAGCGATTTAGCAATATACCGATTTGTAACACGTTATAGACCGTTATTACAATTTGTTGAAGTCGATACCTTAAAATTTGCTCAAACAGTGAATGGGGAACGTGTTAAATATTTGGTTGTTAAAATTACGAAATTAACATACAAAATAAACCCCAATAATTTCAAAAATGTTTAGTGCATTGCTTTTTTTATAAATAACGCATGATTTTATTTGAACAATTGATTTTGCATTGTTACCAACCTAGAAAAAATGTGCAAAACTTTTCCCATAATCGATACAACCACCAATTAGATTTGTTGACCCAATATTCTTAGCTACATTTAAATTAGTCTTATGGGTCTTATAGATCATAAGTAATTATACACCACTGAAGCCAGAACCTTGAGAAAAATAACAATGTCTTTTTCATATTTTTATTTACCTTGGCATATATCTTCTAATTAAAGTTATAACTCCATCGGTCAGTGAATGCGTGTTAGGTCTTTGCATGTTTTGAAAAATGGACGGAAAGACGATTAACTTCTGGCTGACTGCGCAAGTAAATTACCAACCGACCCAGATGTCTAGTCCTAGTTACGGGAGAGGAGAAGCGTGAATGTGCGGGGAAATTAGCATCTATAGGCCACTGTTCTTGCAGGTGGAAAGTTACGGTAATTTCCAACGACGCGCACGCTATTAGTGCAAGGACGTGCTATATGTTTAGGTAACACCGTCTACGCCAAGAACATTTGTTTAGACGAATGAAAAAGAAAGTACATACTGGACATGGATCCCAACTAGGTTCCGTAGCTATTTCGAAAAATATAGTATAAACGTATCCATAAGGCAATGCAGCATTTTCCACCAGGCGTTCTAGGGACGTGTCTAGGTTGCAAATTTTGAGAAAAAAGTGTAGGCCGAAAAATGTCTCAGATCACAAATTTGTGTAGAGTAAAACAAATCAAGAGCTAATAAAAACATTAAGTATACAAAACAATTTGATAATCGCTTCAGGGTTTATAAGCATCTGAATTAAATGGGAACGGTGCAGGTTTTTAAAATTAATTTTTTAGTTTAGAATGTTATTTTTGAGTAAAAATTGTTATGGTCAGTTAACATTTTAATGGTTTGATCTTTGAAGGTAAACTGGAGGAGTGATTTTGGTTGATTAGTGGTACCATTTACCTATATAAAACAGAAAGTTTTAATTTAAAACTGTTTGATCACATGAACTATTGAAGATACAGCAGCGATTCAAATGTGAGAATATTCCGTCCTCGACACCACTTCAAATGAGCCCTATAAAATTTAATTACAATACGATAACCAGGAGAGGAGATCACTAAAACAGCCTATTTTTTGTGTGGGGAAACTACGTCGAATCAAAAATGTCTTTATCTCTAAAGAAACAGAAACGATTCAAATACGCGAATGTTATGATGTCGTCGTAACATTAGATAGGCCTTATAGCCCAGTCAATAAAGGTTTTTTGTCGCAACAAATTAGGGGAAAGCTGAATTTTTTATATGTGATAAGACCCTTATGAGACATGTATTTTCTCAAAAGTCCCCGCCTCCCCCCTTGTGCTTCCCCCTCCACCCCCTTGAAGTTTACAAATGCAGAGCTTCACAAGATTGCTTACAAGTTCGTTAATACTCATCGCAGCGAACTAATTTTTTGTACACATGTTCCTTGATCCATATTAAACATATTTCGTTCTTAAAATTTTTTCGATAAAGTTAATATTAAAGGACCTATTAAACAACAAACACAAAAAAAAAAAAAGATTTCTCAAGGCATATAAATTTACTTTATTAACTATATTTTTTAAATTATTTCAAATACACAAAAATGTTACAAATAAAACTTGTAGTATGTATCTTTAGCTTTAATATGATGTGAATAATTACTTGTTTAAATTTATCGCTTGCTCTTGGGACGTCGTCAAAGAGAGCGCTTGCACGCCGCTCCAGTGATCAGACGCAGGTTTTTTAACCGCTTCGCATGGATATATTATGTACAATGGATGTTGCAATATAATTTTAGTAAATGTGTGAGCAAAAATACTGTTTGTATATAATGTATTGTAAGTTTAGGTTTAGATTGTAAGTATATTAGGTAAGTTTTTTTATTACATTTCTATAGGCCTATATAATTTATTGGTTAACCCTTTAATTCAAATAATTTTAACAACAAATGTATTAGAAGCTTAATACTTGTATTAGCTATTTACAGTTTCGTTTTTACTTACTATGCTTTTTCAAAAACAAAACACCTTCAATAAGTGAACACGCAAATTTTATTTTGAATACCAGTTTTGGTTCGGGGGGCTAACCCTACTCTATTGAAGAAAATAAATAGCACTTCCGTTATCCACCCCCTATGGAACCGCCGGTTCCGGATTGACTTAAACCGGCAGCTGTCACATTTCCATGTGCAAAAGAAAAGGATTACAAAAAATATATTACATGACAGCATCACGGACCTCCCACCCACCCCGAATATATGTACAAGTCTTAAGTAGGCTCAAGTACAAATAAATAGGCTATTTATGTTACACTATAACGAGATTCTAAATAATAACATTATTCGCAATAGTTATTTTCATCTTTATATTGATTTTTGAATTAAATTAATATTTAAAACTTGCAAATCACTGTAATATTTTTATTTTTTTATTTTTAAAGGCGAAAAACCTAGGTGGTTATCATCGCCTGGAAAACTAAGAGCATTCGTATAATGCTCATACTATCACACACAGGTATAAAATTAAACTTTTAATTAACACACACTACAGACATTACATGATAAAATAACAACGATAACAACAATAATTACACAAAAACAACTTGTCACAGGGCTGTAAAGGGCCCTGTTACATAACAATGAATAAAACTCTAATTAAAATAACAAGTAATAAATCTAAACATGGTATTTAAGTTTCGTAAG
>JAGFPH010012351.1:11886-27084 GCA_018207615.1 Philaenus spumarius | reverse complement strand
AAATTGTGTTAAATAGTTTACTTGGTAATAACTCTAAAGTGGACATTATGCTCCCTCATTTTTTAAGTTATGTCATTTTTATCTTGACACATTTAAAATTGAAATCTAAAAAATTTTAAATAACTTTAAGAAGATTGTCTAGTATTCATAACAATATACACTTCTGTCGGCAGTCCCACGACTGCTTTCTTTCTTTATATACAGAGTGTCCAGTAATTACGGGATCAAACTTCGGAAAATAGTTCTATGGGTCAAAATAAGAAAAAAAATTATATAAACATAGGCCCGAAAACGCTTCGTTTTCCATAAATATATCCGTCATTTTGTTTTTTGTACAAAATAAATCATATCTAGAGAACGGTATGATTAATTGAGTTCGAATTTGGTACGAAGTTCAACCTAAAAATGATATACCTCAAGAAAAATAATCGATTAAATCCAAGCATGCATCTCAAAATGGCGGCTGTTTGAAAATTTAAAATCTAAATTACTCAAAAACGGTAAATTTTATCACAAAATGTCAAGACACCTTTTTTGTAGCACTTTTCATTCGCTATCGGATAATGTAACTGTCAAAACAATCGGACAAAGGATATTAGCAAAGTTAAAGATGACAGCAAATGTACATACAATATTGTAGTATTTACTGTGTTGTTATAGGATGCCGAGTTGAACAAACCAATTATTACACATATCTTAGCTATTATCATTCGTCCAATTGTTTTGACAGTTACACCATTCGATAGGGAATCAAAAGGACTACAAAAAAAGTATCTTTACATTTTTTGATAAAATGGATGGTTTTGAGTAATTTATGAAACAGAAGCCATTTTGAAACGCACGATTGGATTAAATCGCTTATTTTTCTTTAGATAGATAACTGTTAGTTTAAACATCGTGCCAAGTTTGAACTCAATCAGTGAAACCTTTCTCTAGATATTATTTATTTTGTACAAAAACAAAATGGCGGATATCTGGAAAACGAAGCGTTTTCGGGCCTATGTTTACATAAACCTTTTTCCTCATTTTGACCCCATAGAACCATTCTCCGAAGTTTGATCCCGTAATTACTAAATACCCTGTATATATAGCGATTAATAATCTGAACACACTGATGGTAGTTAAAAAGTCAGTTGATATGGCAATAAATGTAAATGCTTCCAAGAAACGTGCGTTGGTCCAGTATATGCCTAAACTAAAATTGTGTTAAGTTTTTGATCCAAATCAAATGTTATATTTATATAAGTAATAACGGATGATTGAATTATATTACGGTAAGCCTTTTTCGATTGTCGTTTACGTTTGCTTTTATTTGGTTCCGGTAACATAAAAACCAGTCGGTCGTGAAGGTAATAAACCGATTATAAATTTTCTCAGCTGGTTGCTATTGTAATGCATATAAATACACTAGCTGGCTCGACCCAGCTTTGCACGGATAGACAAATCAAAGTTAAATGTATATTAACAAAAAATATATTATGTCAATAAATATATTATACTATGTATTTCTTACGGGAATTTTTAGTAACTTTGGCCCCCCAAACCTCCCCTAAAATTTCGATTTAAAAAAAAATCTTTCTTAGCGATTACCTAGGGCCCTAGAGGAAGCCACATTATAAATTTCATTCCAATCCGTTCGGTGTTTCTTTGTAGTAACTTTTACCCCCCAAGCCCCCCTAAAATTTCGAATTTTTTGAAAAAAATTCTTAGTGAGCACCTATGGCCCTAGGGGAAGCTACATACCAAATTTCGTTCCAATCCTTGCAGTAGTTTTTTGTAGTAACTTTGACCCCCCCAAACCACCCCTAAAATTTCGAATTTTTTTAAACCCTTTCTTAGCGTGCATCTATGGCCCTAGAGGAAGCTGCATAAAAAATTTCATTCCAATCCGTTCGGTAGGTTTTGAGAAATCGTGATTTAGTAACTTTGACCCCCCAAAACCCTCCTAAAATTTCGAATTTTCGGAAACCCTTTCTTAGTGCGCGTCTAGAGCCTATACAGAGTATTAGTGCCAAATTTCATGTTTGTAGGCCTCGTGATTTTGGAGAAACTGTGATGAGTCAATGAGTCAATGGTATTTAATTTGGCTTTTGTAAGTATAGATTAAACAAACATGCGTTGCTAAACTTTTAATCCGAATTAGCTGTTTTTTTCTGTTATAGGTATGAGATTAAACCTCCGTTTATTTTTAAACTTTGAAATCAAGATTTTGCAAACTCATTTCTTAGTTTGCGCCTATGACACCTTACCTTCAAATTATAACCTAATTGTTAAATTAAAATCAATTACCAAACATAAGATAACTGTACTTTTATACATAAATGTATAAAAGATAGTAGCAAACAAAGCTTCTGAAGATGGGTCTACCCGAAACGCGTCAAGCGAAGAAAAGACAAAGCTAAAAAAGGCGGATAAACAAGAAGACAAACATAAATGTATACTTATTTCACATTAAAAACTGAAATTAGTTTAATGTATACATATATATATATATAATTTTTTTTTAAATGGTCTTAATCCAAAGATAATAAGGTACTCACTTTAAACAAGACTCCACGTTAGGTGAGAATTAAAAGTTGATTATTGGACTCTGAAATCAAAAATATTTAAAATCATACAAAAGCAAAAATTTAATTTTTTCTTATATTAATACAGCAAAGCAGATCAAAAAACAGAAATGAAAATTTATAAACAAAAATACATGTTTTGACAAAATTTTTAAAGTAGATAAATTAAGTCAAAACTTAACTTAACCTTTTTGACAGTTACATAGAACAATACGACCTCGCAGTTGAACCGTTGAGTTGAGCAAATTTCCAAAATTAAGTTTATAGGCCTATGTTTTAGGGTTTCAACCAACAATTTGGGAAATAGGTCTATTCACGACGGTGCTGTATAGCTGCCTATTTGTACAAAATATATTAGTAGAATTGTTTAAAGCCTCCATCTTCGACACACGCGCTCCTTCGTAACACTCGCAGAGGTAATACCGCTTTGGGAGCTTGCGAATCGATCTTGTGGTTTCGGGTTATGAACTTCGCTTCGCTCGCAGCGTAAAAACTCAATCGTCGTCCTCGAACGAGAAGATGCCCCCAAGGTAAAATCCACC
Source organism: Philaenus spumarius (assembly GCA_018207615.1). Lineage (NCBI taxonomy): Eukaryota > Metazoa > Arthropoda > Insecta > Hemiptera > Aphrophoridae > Philaenus > Philaenus spumarius. The sequence goes on along the minus strand of JAGFPH010012351.1, from coordinate 23,975 downwards.
ACGTTGAACTGGGTACTTTTATGGTATTTTACGTTTTGATAGATTTTGGGGGCATCAAGTGAGCAATAAGGTCGCGTAAAAAAACAAAATATGCAGAATAACATTCTACATTTATATTTGCAGACAAAAATCTAAAACAAATAATTCACGTAAGAAATATCTAAAAAAATAGTTCAATACACAATGTATTGCGTGCTTCGCACGCCTACCCCACGGTAAAATCCACCTCATGGCTTTGAACCGGGCATTACTGTGTATTTTACGTTTTAATCGATTTTGGGGAACCAAGAGAGCTATAAGGTCGCGTAAAAAACAAAATGTGAAGATTTGTAGAAAAAACTAAAAAAAAATTCATTCGTAGAAAAAATCTAAAAAAATAGTTACTTCCAGTCAAAAAACGTGCTTCAGGTTGTTTGATTTTTTGGCTAACGAACTCGTCCGAGCGACGTAAACAACCAACATATGTACCAAATTTGGACCAAATCGGACTTAAAATGCGGCCGCAAGAGTGCGAACACATATATAATATACAGGGTGGACCAGCTAAAGTGTGACAGTAGCTAACTTTTAAAATACGATTCGGACAAAAATGTTTAAATAGAACATCTGCCCTTAATTTTTGAGACCTTTTGGACTGTGTATAAAATTTTTTCAAAATCCGCCATTTTGGGTTCAAAATTTCATTTTTTTAAATGGAAACCCCCCATTTGTATGACATTTTTGGATTTTATGGGCAATTTTAAAACTTGTTTGTTCTTTACATTTTTTTGATAAACCTAACGGTTCTCCTGTAAAATGAAGTCGAAGTTTCATTTTCTTACAGCTAATCACTCATAAAGGTTACAATAACCAACTTCTAAAATCTAAACCATGCTTCAGACAACAAACTTTTTTTAAATCAAATTAGTACAATAAAATATGAAACCATCATAAAATTTAATTAAAGCTTTCAAACGCAATTGAGCAATTTAGGACACATACTAAAATTAGTATTGTTAAAGTGGTTTGTATTTAAAACGCCTTTGAAATGAAGCAGTCACGCTGGTTATCTTTTTACAACAATGCAACAGCTGGTTCCGGATTCTTCATTGCTGCCTTTTAATCTAGTTTATACCACAGTACTGTTAACCTCTAAGGTACTGACTTTTAAATTTATTGTGTTTTTGTGTGAGTTGTATTTGCAAAATGAATGCATATGAAGAAGCTTACAGTATGTTCCTCATATTAGGAGAGTGTAGAGGAAACTACAGAGATGCAGCAAATTTGTTTTCGGTGCGTTTTCCAAACCAACCACCAAAGTCTCCAATGGCCTTTTTAAGACTAAAGAACAGGTTTCTTCATAATGGGTCTATTCATACTGATAAAAAAAGGGCTAAAACTGTAACGAATGAAGATAACTCCATTAATGTTAATCTACAACCTCAATCTAGCAGTCGAGAGATTTCTGCTGAAAGTGGCATTAGTAAAACTTCTGTTTTAAGAATTTTAAAATCAGCTAAATTTCACGACTACCACATTTCATTGCTCCAAGACTGCACGGCAATGACTTCAACAATCGGGTAGCTTTTTGCAATTGGGCACGTCAAAAACATCTACAAGAGCCCTTGTTTTTCAACACTGTATTCTTCTCCGACGAATCTACCTTTACCAGCACAGGGTAAGTTAACCGCCATAACATGCATTATTGGGCCGAAGTTAATTCTCACTGGATGAGAGGTGTTCCTCATCAACATCCTTGGTCTCTGAATGTATGGTGTGGCATTATTGGTGATTGTGTAATTGGTCCGCACTTTTTTGAAGGACATTTGAACTGCCCGTTGTACTCTGACTTCTTGTTCAACATCCTACGTCAGCTTCTGGAGAACTTACCACTACATGTAAGGAACACCATGTGGATGCAACATGACGGAGCCCCGGCGCACTTTGCTGTTTGCAGTAGGCTTATGATGGATCAACTCTATCCAGAAAAATGGATAGGACGAGGAGGACCTGTAAGCTGGCCAGCTCGCTCGCCAGATCTTACTGTCATGGATTTCTTCCTCTGGGGATTTCTTAAGGAACGAGTCATGGAAACCGCGCCCACAACAAGAGACAACTGAAAGAAAGAATTAGACAGGCCTGTTTGCTAGTAACACCACTGATGCTGCAAAGAGTTCGACAACATTTCCATGAAAGAATGATAAGTTGCATCGCAATGGAAGGACATCATTTCGAGCACTTCTTGTAAACTATTTTTTAAATTTTTAGAGTAATTTTATGTCATTTTGCTTGAATGTACACCATGATAAAACAACTTTGATAAAGTATTGTAACAAAAAAAGAGTATGTTTATTTTTTTTACCTGTAGACCTAACTATTTTGAAATTTTTTATGCATGGTCCAAGAGGTGTCAACAATTAAGGGCAAGTGCCCCAAAAAAGTTTGTTGTCCGAAGCATGGTTTAGAGGTTGGTTATTGTAACCTTTATGAGTGATTAGCTGTAAGAAAATGATATTTCGACTTCATTTTACAGGAGAACCGTTAGGTTTATCAAAAAAATGTAAAGAACAAAAAAGTCTTAAAATTGCCCATAAAATCCAAAAATGTCATACAAATGGGGGGTTTCTATTTAAAAAAATGAAATTTTGATATGGCGGATTTTTAAAAAATTTTATACACAGTCCAAAAGGTCTTAAAAATTAAGGGCAGATGTTCTATTTAAACATTTTTGTCCGAATCGTATTTTAAAAGTTAGCTATTGTCACACTTTAGCTGGTCCACCCTGTATATATGATTTTTAATGACACACCAAAACGTGTTCTGGGGACCAAGATCGGTGCTCATTTGCTACTCCCGACCTTAGGTCTTACCATAAGGGTCACTGCGATAGCTAATTTTTTCTATTTAAAATCGCTAATAACCGCGCCTCAAAACTGTTTTTACATACTGAGGGATCAAAACAAAAATCATAAGAAATACTTATAATTCCATCACGCAGCTGAACCGCTGCGCGTTGTGGTGAGTTGAGCCTATTTCCAAAAGTATTTTTATGTGTTGTAGGGTTAAATTCAACTACATGGAAAATTCTTACACACACGAGGGCTCTGACTAGCTGTCTGCATGTACAAGATATATTAGTAGAATTGGTTTCCACCTCAGCCACCACCACCCGCCCGCGCTGCTTTCTCCGCTCGCTTGTTCGACCTTGCGGCTTCGGATTTTGGACTGCTTCGTTTCGCTTGTAGATGACGTGAGGTAAAAAATACAGGGTACGTTTACGGTAGTGTACGTTTTCGTAGATTTCGGGAGAACCGGACGTGCTATAAGGTCGTGTGAAAAAGAATATGTGCAGAATAATCTCTTAAATATATTTTTCAGATAAAACCCCAAAAAGATATCATTCTAGTACGAACAATCTAAAAAAAAGTACTCCCTGTAAAAATTTGTCCTTCCGATTATTTTTGGCTAGCGAAATCGTCCGAATGACATCGGTAAACCAACTAACTAGTGTACGAATCGGATGTAAAATGCGGCCGTTAGAGTGCGAACACAAATTTATACAAGGGTTCTGAAAAGTACGCAGACACCCCTGTAACTCTTTAGTGAGTGAGAAGAGAAAAGCCAAATTCATAAAATTTGTATACCCTAAGGCATAACAATATGATACTGTTAATGTACGTTGCAACTTTTCCCCTATCCGAAATTGGAAACAACAAACTAAAACTAGAGGTCTCTATCTTAACATTACTGAAAATGATGGTGCTCGTTTTTTATCAATACTTTTAAAATGAGGGGTCACACGATAGGGGTCTATATTAAACAAATTTGAAAAATATGTTTTCAAAAAATATGAACCTCAAAACTTCAGTTTTTAATATGGGGCCAAAGTTGCCCTATACATAAAAAGTACAATTGTATGCCTTAAAAACAATTTTATTAACCCTTTGTTGCCCGACGGTACTTTTAAGTACCACCCAATTCAACTGTCTTTATAAAAGGTAACAGTGGCTTTATCTACAAGTTGAGGCCTGGAGGTACTTTAGAGTACCATTGCAGTTCTGTAAAACATCAGGTCTACACCTAGTTTCAACAAATGCCACCAGAAAGCAGGACTTGCTTGGCTAGTACTTGCTTTCAATTGGCAATTTATATGGTGTGATTTCCCCAATTTTTTAAAACATGTTCTAGTCTTTCATTTGTTAGTATTTTTTATAAGGGGAGCAGACCTAAAAAAAAATTTTTAATCTTTTTTTTAATTTTTATTGATTATTGTAGATTGTTTTGTACTCTTTAAATTAATATATAACATAATATATATTTCATTTACATTAGATAAGAGAAAAATGATTTTCTGAAACCATGCAAGCGCGATATTGCTACATATCATATAAAATGATATGATTTGCTATTTTGTGTTTTGTAAATAAATCCATTTCTCCGAAAACAGTGTTTTTTTTTACTAAATTTACCTTTTTCTCAATAACCGTTAAAGCTAGGACCTTGAAACTTTGCACACACATGTAGGGTATTATTATACATAATCTATCGAGTTGGTTTTTATAAATACCAAAAAACAAAAAAGTTAAAAAATATTTTATGGAAACTTTTACGTTTAAAAAATGTACAATTATGAAATACAATTTACCGAACAAATAAATTAAGATATAACAAAATCCTCTGGAGTAAATGTTGACAAAGGAAGTAGAAAATAATGGTAAACATTTCAGATCTCTAGCTCAAATTTTTTTTATAAAAAGGTACATAACCTATAACATGGCGGAAGATAGGGAGGTCTGCTCCCCTTAAAAGGGTAGCACATTGCTTTAAACTAATTACTTAACTTAATAAGAACTGATCTAAGTTATTATTATAAACCTCTCACACATACAACTTATATAGATTCAAACTTAAGAGAAACCAAGCAAATTTCCTTTAACCACTCCCAGATGGTGCTGATAAACTATTTTTTACTTTACTTTTACTTTACACGTAATTTTTATACCTATAGTAAAGTAACTGAAGTTTTGTTAATTTGTCAGTTTTCTTTAGTAGCCTAGTGGATAACGTTGCGTCTTCCTGATCAGAAGATGCTGGGTTCGAATCTTGGCTTTTCTCTACCCGCTCACTAAACACTTACAGTGGTATCTCCGCACTATTCAGCACGTCTAATTACATCCGAAAACAAGTTATGGGAACCATGATCGGTGCTCATTTACTACTCCATATCTTAGGTCTTACCATAAGGGACACCGCAATAGCTCAACTTTCGTATGGAAATTTGCTAATAATACTGGACTATATTAGGCCTACTGATAACTGTAAATATTGTTGCTTGTAACCAAAACAGCTCCTATGGAATTGCAGGACCAATTAATTCTCCAACGTATTTTATTTTAGTCGTTGTCTAAGTATGCTTGCATCAATAACTAATTTCTACATCGATTTGCTAATTTTCCACAGTAAAAGCTTAATTGTGGAGGTGGTTCTCGAATGATATCGATTCTGGGAAGATCAAAGTCAGTTTTTGAAAGGCTTTAGAGAGGGGTGGTTTGATTCATAATGCTCACTATTTAAAGAACGGTCGTGTAAATATAATAACTTTAGGTTTTAAGCACAAAGCGAGACTTTCATTGCTTTCAAACAGTACAGCTTAACATTAGCATTACTTCTTGTATACTTTCCTCCAACGTATTCATAAGCTTTGTGGCGTTTATTGATTTTAATCGTACAAAGTTGAAAGTGATTCTGAAAAACAAATTAAATTTGGAATAACGTTTTAGTAAGCTAATAAAGTTCCTAGAAATTATAAAACGTATTTAATACTTTTTTGATTTTTTCTTAAATAACTCCCTTGCCTAAAATTATGAAAACTATGTCTTTATAATCTGGATCATTTCATTTCATTTTACTGCACATGAAAGTCATCAATAGATATGCACAGGTTACGTCTGACCATAGATTAACATTAATTTACTATCATTTACATTTTAAAAGAGAACATGCACCGCCTCATGAATATTCTCGTATTAGTTTGTGAGGGAGCGTGTGTGTGTACATACTTTATAAGTGAGGTTGTGTGAGTACAGGGAGTAGGGGGGAGGGGAGGGGTAAAAGTATCGATTGAGTAAATATAAAATTTAGAAACTCTTATTGTTTTAAATATGTGTACGGACAGTTTCCCACACTGACACTTCCACACACTGCAAAAAAAATACTGACGCTTCACCACAGCCCTTGGACGTGGCCAATTGTTTAATGACTCAAAAATAATCTCGACTGACAGGCTACTATGAGGAGGTTAGGTGTTAGTAATGAAGTACATAGACCGAGAGCTTTTCTTCAGTCCAAAGGAGTATTATGTTAAGGTGCATTGTCACTGGTGAGGCTGAAACGATGATCGCTAAAGCCTCGGCTACGATACGAGCGGTGAGCGGCGGGCGGTGGGCGGCGAGCGTTACTAGCAAAATTCCTGAGCGGCGGATGTGGCTACGATACAAGCGGCAATTTTCTCACACTCGTCTCAGTCAACGAGATGATGTCACACGAGGAGCTAGTGCTGACGGAAATCCTTAGTGAGAGACCCCTTTTGTATCGTGGAGGGTTAACTTTCTGGTTAACGTGGAGTTTTTAAAATCATTGTGGCGATCATTCCACAAACACGGCCTCGATTGCACCTCACTGATAAGAATTTCACTATCACCATCGGTAAGTTTTTTTTCTTTTAGGCCTTTACGTGCAATCAAATAACCAGTCGCACTAACGTGAGAAGCGTCGTCCGCATCCTGCATCTCAGACATCGTGAGGTAGACTGAACAAATGAACAGGCGAGGTGAGTGAGATAGCAAACACCCTCATCTCTTTATCTCTTCCATCGATAACAAACAATAATTTTACGAGACTGGATCATGTTATCCCTTCACTTAAGATCTCCTGACAGTCATTCAGTCAGTTTACGGCATCACTTGTTAAAAATCACAATGTAGGACTACTATATCTTTAACCGTAGACTTTTTGTCCAGAAATTCATGTGTAATACGGGTAGAGAGTATTTAAAAATATAATTATACTTCCTGTGAAAATAACAATGTTAAACAGTCCCACAACAGAAAGTTTACATCCTTTATGAGGTTTAAAAAATAAATAAACTCTTGAACAGAATGCCAAATTCCACAATTATAACCGCACAATTTAGAATCTTTTTTGTTTACAGTCGGATTTTCTTGAAATTTGGATTTTAACATAAATTCAGGTTTAACCCGGGGAAGGAGTAATTTTAAAATATACGCTTCCTGTGAAAATAACAATCGTAAGTAGTCCCATAACAGAAAGTTTTAATCCATTGGTGTTGTTTATTCCATAATTCATGGTGTTTAAAGAATAAATACATCCTTGAACCGAATACAAAATTCCGAAAGTATACTCGCAAAAATTAGCATCTTTTTTTGTTTACCGTCGGATTTTCTTGAAATTTTGTATATAAGTGGTCGTTAGTATGCCATGAACGTATACGTATCAAAAATACTTAATTTTGTCTTTTTAACCAATTTCATATGTTTGTTGAAAGTAAATAAACCCATGAGCGTCGGGCGGCAGTCGAAAAATTATCTGACTGATTTGATCATGAGCGGCACTCTGGAGCGAGAGTTAGGTCAACGCACATCCGCCGCTTGTATCGTAGTCAGCCAACCATGTTTAACAAGGAAACTTCATCAGTTAGATAATTTTCGTGCGCCGCTTGCACCTGCTACTGCCGCCCGCCGCCCACCGCCCGCCGCCCACAGCCCGCCGCCCACAGCCCGCCGCCCACCGCTCGGATCGTAGCCGAGGCTTAAAGCTTATAGCCTTACGGAGGGGGGGGGGGGGGGAATTACCGGGCGAGTTTATTTCTGAGTCATTAAACAGGCTGTGGGGGAACTGTCAGTATTTTGGGCAGTGTGTGGAAGTGTCAGTGTGGGGAACTGACATGTAATCTTTAAATATCCTGTTTAAATTATTTATGATAGGAAGCTAGTTTTTTGTTGTTTTAATTTTTATCTTTTCATAATTTATTGTTTATTTTGCTGAGTACGCTCGGCTGCAGTTTGTCAACTTTTCAGCAACATAATATATTTTTTGTATGTGTAGGTCTATTTTATTTATACTTCCCGGGATGTCTTTTGACCCATCATTATACCTTAGACAGCAAATATTTTGGACTTTGGCCAAGGTAAAGAATCACATAAATAGCAAATACTATCGACTTTGCGTCACGTCTTTTTATTTAAAATATTTCCTCTCCGTATTGTAATAACGGAATGCAACGAAAGGCGCGATTCGGTAGTTTTATAAAATTCCAACAAAAAGTTCTATCGAAACAGTTATAGTAAGAAAGTGAGCATTTTTTTATGGCGACTGAAAACGTAAACAATGCAAGACACGCACCAGTTGATTGAAAACTTTAAAAAAAAACTAAAATAGAATCCTTCGTATTTTCAATCCTTTATCGAAACGTTGAATGTTTCCTTGACGACTGACGCCGGTCTAATTTTTAATTGGATTTATTGAACATCTTCCCCCGTCTCCCTGCCGATACCGCCTGTAATCCCTGCTTCAAGGGGTTTATATACGTTGTCCAGTAATTGGAATTTATATCTGCGAGCCTCTGGTGTGTCGTGTGTTTAATGGTAATGGTGAAATGTAAAAATATTTATTGAACGAATAGATTCACGTCCTGTCGCTGTTTACGAAATTTTTTTAAATGTTGGATAATAAAAAAAGGAAAATATTCATAAGTTAACTGCCTAATATTAAATTGTATTTATTCAAGTGGAAATCTATCTATATAGCCTTTATAAGAGTCTTTGTTCTGACTGAATGACTGTCTGACATAGAATTTACGTATAATCCAGTCAAATTGTGTTTTTCACAAGAAATTTTGGGGGTAGATTTCGTTTCTTCCATTTTATATGTTTTTTGGGGTGCTGAAACCGAATCTGAGGTTTGCCTACAAAATTTCGTGACGCAAAATTGAAAAAAAATCAAAAACGTAAGTGTAATCGTGAGACAGACCGACAGACAGACACACAGACGAAATAAAGAACGTTCGAACTAAAACGGAGACCTCGCTCCGCTCGGTCAATAGGATATATACAGGATGGTTCAGGAAAAAACGAAGAAACTTTCAAGACATGTTCTACCAGTGAAAAAAGTTCATACAAACATAGGTTCAAAAATGCTTAGTTTTACAGTTATCAACCATTTTTTTTACAAAACAATAAATATCTTTAGATGTAGGAAATATATTGAAAGCACATTTTTGATACGTATTAAGTATGACATCTTTTACCTATGTACAAAAAACTAAAACGTTTTTCAAGTATTTTCAAAATTGCGGACGTTTAATATGTTTAATGTAAAATATATCGAAAACCGCTAACTTGTGACGCACCGTGTTGATGCAATCATTGACTCTGTCTCTTGATACTGACACTAAGATGTAACAAAAGCAACGACTCTTTCCTGTGGAGAATCAACATCATCGAAGTGATGACATGGTATAAAGTCATGTAATATAAGATGTTGAACTCTTAAGCTTAATTTGGCGAAGTAAAATGTCAAACCTCGGCCAGAGTTATGTTGGAAAACTGATTTTCTGAACCTACCTAACCTTGAACACAATTGTATGCTTGAAATAAGAAGGAAACAGTCTGTGATAATATCTCAAAGAAGTAACGATTTCTTGCCCAAACAAAAGCAAGTGTAAAACTTAATTACATTTCCGAACCAATAAACTGAAACGCCAATGTGGGCTACTTAAACTCTAACCAATTAGAGTGGCGAGGGCCTGTATGGCCGTGATAAAGCCTTTGTCACCCAAACGTGTGTGACAAGGGTATCTGAGTTCTTCTTTACAAGAATACGCGTATGAAATGTGCAGTGACTTTTATGGTGAGACCTAAGGTCGGGAGTGCTAATGGGCACCGATTATGGTCCACACAATACAGTATTGATATAATATACATAGGGCTACGTATTTATGTGTTCGCACTATAAATGGACGCATTTTACTTCCGATTTGGTTCAAACATTGGTTTTCTGAGTGGTTGGACGAGTTCGTTACCAAAAAAAATCCAATTTAGGAAATGATTCTGCATATACCAGGAGTCTTAAAAGTCCCCCCCCCCCCCCCCCCCCCATATTATTTTTTGTATTATTGGAAATAGACAGATTTGCTTTGGAGATTGTGTTAACATGACCAAAAATTGTAGCTTTTTGTGTATCGTAAATTACAACCCCTCCCCCCTGGTAAGTCGAACATTTTAAATAAGAACCTCATTTAAACCTTATTGAGCAACACCTCATTTTAAAGGCCTTGATAAAAGAAGACGATTGGCGCAAACCGGAGGTCTGTATGTTGACTCTATCCAACACAATGGCCAATCAAAGTTATAATTTTCCATTTTATTACGCTTATAGCCCAACTGGATTGTTATTAATTAATTACCTTGTTTGTGAGGTGATATTGCCGAACAATCCAAAATGTTTATGAAATGTAGTCTACTACCACTTCATATGACGCGTTTCGACTATCATTCAGTCATTCTCAAATAATACGTAAAACACACAATAAAACACTTAAACAACACAAAACGAGTTCACATTTAAAATTATACATATACGGGCAACGCCTCACAAACAAGGTAATTAATTATAATTTTCCCCCATATAAATAACTTTAAAATGTTAAAGACGATACATCTGTTATTTTTTACAATGGTGTAATCCAGTAGATCACTCAATCTAAGTTATAAAACATAGTAATTAGTATAACAACTGTAAAGCTAAGCCTTCTGGAATTCCCAGGTACTGGACTTTGGGTTGATACAACCTTGCTTTGTTATTTATAACTGTTTCTAAAAGTAAAAATAAAAATGAACACAATTGCCACAAAAATACGTTTATTCGTCCAACTCGTTTCAACGACAAAGTCTTCATCTTCAGTGACAAATGAGCTACAACTGAATTATAACTGCCATGTATTATAAATCATATCTGTGCATGACTTCTAATAGTAAACAGTCCAGTACCTAGGAATTCCAGAGGGCTTAGCTTTGCTGTTTTTATCCCAATTACTATGTTCTATAACTTAGATTGAGTGATCTACTGGATTAAAATAACAGATGTATCAATGTTATTTAAATGGGGGAAAATTATAACTTTGATTGGCCATTATGTTGTATAGAGTCAACATACAGACCTCCGGTTTGCGCCAATCTTCTTCTTTTATCAATACCTTATGAGAGGTGTCACTCAATAGGGGTTCTCATTTAAAATTTTCGACTTATCCCCAAATTACCCCATTTTTTGGGGGAAGGGTTGTCATTTACGATACATAAAAAACTCAAATTTTTGATCATGTTAACAATCCCCAAAGCAAATCTGTCTATTTCCATTAATAAAAAAAATAATAGGGGGGGGGACTTTTAAGACACCTGGTATTTAGTTTTTTTTTACAGTAATTTAGACCGTCTTGTTCCCCCAAAATCGACCAAAGCGTAAAATACCATTTAAGTATTAAGATCAAATATACGTGAATAGTTTTACCGGGGGGGGGGGGGGGGGGCTTCTGAAAAGAGGGGGTGAGCAAAGCGAAGCAGTTCATAATAAGAGGCCACGAGGTACAAACTCACAAAGCACAGTACATAATCCGATGCAACAAGGTCACACAAAATAGTTTTCCGATGCCAGTTGAACGTAGCAGAGTGTGAACCGGGCTGGATGTAGGCTGAGGTGCAAACAAATTATGCAAATATATTTTTAATACACGCATACATTCAGTAGAACACTAGCATAAATGGACCGATTTCCCAGATAGTTTGTTGAAACCCCAGAGCACAAACTTTGTATTTTGGAAAATCGCTCAACTCACGTCGGTGGTTCAGTTCGAATTATTTTAGATCTAAAACAGATGAAAGCTTCAAAGCTTATGAATACTTAATTCACAGTAATTAAAATGACGAAGTGCTGTCACTCTCAAGCCGAGCGGAATTAAAACCATTAAGAAGCAAGACCCGCTTTGTGCTTGACTACTTAGCGCTGTTACATCAATGGGGTTCCTTTTCCTTTAAAGG
>JAGFPH010012350.1:18148-30569 GCA_018207615.1 Philaenus spumarius | reverse complement strand
GGGGGGGGGGGGGGGGTTGACAGGTCCCGTTCGTCCACCCCCGTCGGTGCGCCCCTGGTAGAGGATAGATAGTAGCAAACAAAGCTTCTGAAGATGGGGTCCAGGGGTGCCCACAGCATGGTTTGATGGCGCAAGTTGCGCCATCAGAATTTTTGGGGGGGAATCAATTTTTGGGGTGTTTTTCAAAGTTTGGGGGGGAATTTTCATATGTTCCTGATTAAAATCAATATAAAATATGAAGATTTGACGATTCCCCCAAGAAATTAGGAGATAATCTGTTGTTTCTATGTGTTAAAAATCTCCAATTATTCGTGTGAAAGTGCCGTATTATTGACAGCCAGGCAATTCGACTACTACTGCTTGTAATGCAGTGTAGAGACGAGCCGATAGAGGGTGCCGCGTGTGGTGTAAACAAAGTATAAACATATTATAGACATTTATAGCATTGAGAGCCTGCCAAGGTCATTCTGCAAACAACTGCCCTCCCCCTCACAACAGTCCCAAAACCATGGTGTAAAACGGTGTAAGTAGATAAGGGACGCTACTCAGAAAGACGAGTTTTGGTCGGGTTCAGCGCATTTCATCAGATGACGTCACGGCTCGAATTAAAAATGCAGTCTTTCGTCCAAACTGCGTTTGCGCATAAATCATCAACAAATATCTTACAAAGTGTATGTTTTTGGTTTCTGTATGAAACGTGCTTTCCAACAAGTATGAGTTTAACGGTACAAATATGAAATTTACTACTGTAGGCTATACCGAATTACCTTCATTTTATGCTCTAAAGATTGGTGATTTCGACAATGACGTGAAATAAATAGTAAAAAAACTTTCCCACTACACATAAATATAGTGTAGAAAAAGTTATTATTAGAAATAATTTGCATATTATTAGAAACATTCGTCTAAATTCAAATAGGGTTAAATGTTGACTATTTTCTAACTTCAATATCAAATTTACATCGTTATAAACTACGTTTAGTTAGTTTTAAAACGATAACAAATTCATAATTTTTAAATGAGCGGAAGTGAGTGAACAAGTTTGTCTTGTCGTCTAATCAAAGAAAAAAACTTCTGTTCAAATCATAAAAAATCCATTAAAAGTAGTATTACTATTCACTTTTTTTAAACTCAGTTTTAATACAAAACAGTTTTATTGACTTATGTATTATTTTTTTCTTTTTGGATGGAAATCACTTTCTTCATTTGTATGGTTGTCCATTTTACATATATCGCAGTTGTATTTTCGGAAGAAAAATCCGTTCGGTCTATTATTATTTATTTATTTTACATATTGTGTAGTTTTGTCCTACATTGTTTTGAACATTGTTGGTCTTGTATTCATTTTTTGACCCTTGAGTCCAAAAAAAGTGTTTTTTATAAAATGTCTGTCTGTATGTATACAAAACTAGAGCGAAAACTTTCGATCGATTTCAAACAAATTTGCACCAGACATGTCAAGTAGGCCTGTATGGATGCGCGAAAAACGGGTTTGAACAATTTTGAAAAACAACCCCCTTTTTGGCCAAAAAACCCCCAAAAAATCAGTTATGGTAGCCTATTATTTTTTTATAAAAAACGGCTCTAACGATTTTGATCAAATTTGGCTTATTTGCAGCCCTTAATGTACCCTACCACATGTAGAAAACCGTATCTTTCTAAAAATTCTTGTTTAGCTATTAATAATAATAATAATAACTTATTTTTAGAGGTTTTTGGCCAAAAAATTTTCAAAAGCTTTTTTTTGCATCTATACAGGCCTAATTGACGTGTTTGGTGTAAATTTGTTCAAAATCGATCAAATAGTTTCATCTCTAGCTAATAATAATAATATTTATTAGTTAATCTCCTAGTTTAAAATCACCTCTCCTACCCCTCCTACAAAAATGAAGTCACTGTGAATCTGTTTAATAATTTAAATATGTTTGTGAGAAAGTATGTGCCAGTTTCTGGTACCGTTTATTTGAAATGTGTTTGTTTTATAACCTTTCTGTTGTATATTTAACCCTAATGTGTGTACAATTTCTGTAAGTTGCTCTTTCATGGTTTTAATGGTTTCAAATTGTCTAGTTCCCGTGCTATTGTGGTTTTCCGTGATTCTTAAGTATTTTTTGGTGATTTAGGTTTTTTTTTTAAAAGTTGTTCAATTTTCCTTAGATTCTTTGGTCTAGTGTTCGATTCTCCATTGTTATTACATGTTCGCAAATTTCAGGTCTTAAACCCTGTATTAAATGTGCTACTATTTGGTTGTCTTCGACGTTACGGTATGTAATTAATAGATTGATTTGTGATTTGGCTGTCCATCCATAAGCTCTTGAAGCCACTTCTTATCTGGATATAAAAGTATGTGTATCTTCAGATGGTAAGCCGTGATATTGGGAGGGTTGAACTAAGGGTATTTTCTCTTTCCTCTCCATTTCAGAGTTTGTTTTCCTTTTTTATTTTATTTGGGTGTTGCCTTGCTTCTTCGTAGATGTGTTCGTTTTTTCTTTGATTGGACCATTTGAAATTTTGAAAGGTCATATTTGAAAATGTTTGTGACATCTCGTGATTTCGTTCAGTGATATCTTGTTCGATGAAATTTGACCTAGTAGGGCCTACGTCCGTTTTGACTTCCATTTGCTATCGGGTTAATGTTGTGATTGAAGCGACTGGTGCGATCATAGCTCTGCGATTATCGCAAGAAGATAATCGCGGAGCGATGATCGCCTTCAGACTGTTGTTATTGAAGCGATTATTCTACCAGTTGCCCGTTCATAACAAGACAAGAAGACCATTTTGAACAATGCAAAGCAGGCGCCCGCTATTATCGCAGAGCGATGATCGCACCAGTTGCTCAATCACAACGTACCTTTACATCTAACGCGTCTGGCCTGTTAGTTTTATTCCATTAAGTTCTTTTGAAATCTATTTGATATTATTAATTATTATTATTATTAGTTATTTTTTGTTATTTATTTAAAAATCTTAATTTAGGGTAATTATGTTTACCCAAATACTTACACTTTGTAACTACTTTTCAATCAATGTCTAATTTTATGAAAATAATATTAAAACAATTTTATTCTCACTTAATTTTGTGTTGCATGAAATATCATTTATTTGTATTATGTTTTTGTATTCTTCCAAATCGGTTAAGTACCTACTACTGGTCTTCAAAATGTATTGTAGTTTTTTGTTATTTTCTTACAACATTTTATTAATTATTATCAATGAATATAAATTTATTTTTGTAATTCTCAACTATGCAGGGTGTCCCTATATTAAGTATTTTGTAAAAAAACACATACAGACAGACAGACGAAAAAATAAGCACCGTAGACCCATGTTTATATTGTGAAATATGTTTCTAGATCCTAGGAACATATCCACAAAAGGGGTCCAGAGAGTTCGGGGACACCCTGTATATTACTTTTTTTATTAAATTCGAATAGCTAGTTTAATACTTTAACATGTTACATTACATACGATTACCACCAATAACAAGGATTTCTTTTTCACCAAGCATTAAAGGTTAAAGAACTTATTTAATATTATGATGTCTTCTGCTACTTCAAAAGTAGTAATTGGTTGTTTTTGTTAATAAATCTTACTGATAAATGTTAATAAATGCGTAATTATGGTTTTTTTTTTTTTTTTGCTAAAATGGCATACTTTATTTGGGAGAGGGAACCCACAAGCAGGTTTTGGGGGGATTTGCGCCATAGGCTTTGGGGGGGATGGGCACTCCTGATGGGGTCTACCCGAAACGCGTCAAGCGAGAGAAAGACAAAGCTAAGAAAGGCAGATAAGCAAGAAGACAAATGTTTCAAGCATCTTAGCGGAAATAATAATAACAAATGCAGTGAATAAATATATAGGTATATAATTTTGTAACAAATTGTGTCACACTTAATTTGGTAAATAAGTGAAAAATACGGTAACTTAAAACAACAAAAATCTGAATTTCATTGTATCTACAGTACTGTACTTGTGTATTGTGATGTTATAAAATCTTAAAAATATAGAGTGTAAACACAGCAATAAATAAATCGATATATATTTACATTATGTAGGAAATAAATTGCATAAAATAATGTTTGACTTTTAACGTTGTATGAATAACGTTAATTCATATTACTTTTAGTGACCGACTGTACCAAAATACTGCTAACGTTACATTTTTATACATACAATAAAGGATTCATTGTAGTCTGGTACTGGCATGCGGAATGTGGCATGCCTACGTGCAGGATGTGATATTGCAATGGACTCCAAGTAATATTTGAGCGGGATGTAGCAGTAACTCGTCTCCATGAAAGTATTATGTAGATGTCGCACCGTAAGCTACTTATAAATACATTAATATTATTTTCTAACATTTTTAGCTGTAATTAGTGGCTTTTGATATTTTAATTTATAATAAGGCTGTTTGATATTTTGGAATAGTGACAGTTGTTTTATAATCATGTGAATATACTCTTTAGGTATAATTATATTTGAATGTGTTGCTTAAGCCTTATGGCTCTAGTTCCTTTACTCATCTGTGACTCTTGTTTTACATCTTCAATTCTTCACAATGTCGCTTTTCCCTTTCCCTCCACCTCGGCCACCATCATTGCAAGTTATAAGTGCGTAGACCGTAGATGTTAAGTTTTCAGATCAGGAGATAAGTGATTTTTTTCAATGTTTTTAGTTACCTAGAGGATTGATAATCATTGTGAATTTAAATTATATAATTCATTGTAACTATTAACACTTTTTTTTTGCCATTAAGTGGGTGAGTACTCAATTTATACCTGTTAATCCGCATGTCAAACCCAAATTTCATATTACGGACAATTGTAACGTTTTTTAACGTAATTGTAACGAAGACGCACTTAATGCCATGCCACTTTCTAGTGCTGGGAGTGTATTTTTTATATAGTTTTTAGAAATCTTATTTAATCTTGTGTTTGCTGTTATTAATAGTAAGAAGTTAGGAACCAGCTTAATATGCACAAGGTTTGCTATTCACTTTACTTTATTGTGCTAATTATATGTTAGACCATGCACCAACTAGGTTTTAGGCATCGATTGTAAACGTTTGTAGGTCTAGCCTAGTTGTGTTGGGAATAGAAATGAACTGTGAATATGTAATATATGGTTAATATCTGATAATGATTATATCTCTGTGCAAGTTACTTGACTTGTTTGTTTAAGTATGCATTTTATTTGCTATGGGATTACAGCCTTAAGTTTTGGGCTAGATATATTTTCAGGATTCATTACAGTACATATTACACCAATGAATTAATAAGGGGCATGGGTACAACCTAGGCCTACAACCTTTGTGCATGCTACAATTTAGTTGGCTAATTTTTAGTAAGTTGTTACTTGTATTTTAGGTTTGGTAAAATTACATATTTAGTGTGATAAGGGTGGCCATGGAAATGAACAGTCTCAAGTCGCAGAATGTTTCCAGTTTGTAAACAGCGAAATTAGGGCACCTCACCGTATTGCATGAAAAAAATAGCCTGAAGGTTCTAACTTACAATCTCTTATCGCAATTCAATAATAGCCTATAGTGTGCTTAGGCGTAAGTTTACTATTCAACCCCAGGCTGATATTTTTGCAGACAACAGCGTTGTTTTACATTCTACTATTAAATGTTGAATACAGGTAAACATACTGTGACTAAATACTTTAGGTTAGAACCTTTAGGCTATTTTTGAAGTTATACTTCTTTTCGCCCGTTGTAATCGGGATGGGGTGTCGGTCGAGAAACTGCGTCACGCGTTAGGAGTAAAATCCGGAAAGTGCCTTTTTATACCTTTCTTCGTATACTTTCCTATACTTCAAAATGTCGGATTGATTTGAAACTTTGCACACTTATCAAGGACCTATGGCAATGTGATATTAATTTTGTTGGGTGTAGTATAGTAAGTGAGCACTGATCATGGTCCCTAGAACACGATGTGATTTTAACCCACTTCAAAACGTCTGATGATTTTAAATTTTGCACACTTATCAAGGACCGATGACAATGCAATATTAATTTTGTTTTGTGTAGTAAGTGAGCACTGATCATGGTCCCCAGAACACAACGTGATTTTCACCCCCTTCAAAAAGTCTTTGCACCCTTATCAAGGACCGATGACAATGCAATATTAATTTTGTTGGATCCCCTAAACACGTTTTCGGCAGTCATTAAAAATTTTATATGCAGGGTGATTCGCGACGATATGCAGAAACTTCGGGAGCTCATTTATTTTGTTGGCGTAACTTTACTATTCGACTCTAGCCTAATATTTTTGCAGACAACGACGTTGTTTTACATTCTACTGTTAAATGTTGGAATACAGGTAAACATACTGTGACTAAAAAGGTTAGGTTAGAACCTTTTAGGTATTTTTTTATTTTTTTTTTTTTTATTTCTGTTACCCGTAGGTTAGCCTAGAGTCAAATAGTAAAGTTCCATCATTTTGTTGGGTGTAGTAAGTGAGCACTGATCATGGTCCCCAGACTAACTGTGACCAACCAAAAACAGATGCAACGATAGTATATTAATAAGCGTATGTAACAAAGAAGGAAAAAATGGGATATTAATTTTAAAATATGCTTTCAGTGTTGGTTACTGTTTTTATAAAAGAATAGGCTATCATCTACAAAATAGTAGGGCTACTCTAAGTTACGACTAGTTTTTTCCAAAATATATTAAATCAATAGTAGGTCTACCTGTCTATATCATTGCATGGCCAAAGAAGTATATTTGTCCATTTTTTTTTCTTTTCATTATTCTTGCATTTCTGTAGCCTAGGGTCGAATAATAAACTTGCGCTGTGTGCTTAGTTTAGCAGTACTCTGTTTTCTAAACAAAGATTGTGTAAATTTACTATACGACCCTCGGCTGATATTTTTGCAGACTACGACATTGTTTTACATTCTATTGTTAAATGTCAAATACAGGTAGACATACTGTGACTGAAGACCATAGCCTAAGTTAGTATCCCAGGCTATATTTTTATTCTTGCATTTCAGTTAGCTTATTGTCGTGTAGTAAATTTGCGCCAGGTCATCTTTTGCAAACACATTACTTCTTGTCCTGAAGTAAATATAGTTTTGTAAATGCAAGGCCAAAATATAGTTTTGGTAAATTATAAGTTTGTAGTATGGAATAAATTTACTTTTAGGACTCCCAGCTGATATGTTTGCGACGACCTTTTTGTTAGTGCTGCCAACCTAAGCACATTGTACTATTGATAGAGACTGTTAGTTAGAAGTAGAATAGTTGTAGCACATCAAGATAAGAAACTCTACCAGGCCTATAAACTTTCCACCGGGATGTTCAATTCATAAACTAATAAACATTAAATTTTATTTGAGTTGTGAGCATATAAAGATACTTGTGGACTGTGAATCCGTTCATTATCCTCCGTTGTTAATAGGCCTACAGTAAAACTCCAATTATCCGAACTCCAACTATCCGAATCGTTTTCAGAATTTAAAAAAAAAAAAATAAGACGGGGACGTACTGCGATTTGAAAAATAGGCTAATGATTCTGTCTATGCGCGCTTTTGCACATAGGCTTAAAATTGGCGTGCGAAGCACACAATGCTCTGTGTTTTGAAAATTCATCCAATACGGGGGTTGGCGTGCGAAGCACGCAATGCACTGTGCGTCGGCCGCTTCTCATAGTATTCAGTGTCAAGCTCACATGTGCGTCCTTAGCAGTGAACGTGTTAACGCGATGATAGTACTCAAACATTAAAGTTATAAAACGTGTATACGCGGGCGTAGTATGTGCGCATAGTTTACTCCAGTCGCATAAACACGAAGCCAGTCCCAAAAAGTTTAAAATAGACCCCTATTTACAGGGAAAATCCAACTATCCGAATGGGGTCCGGTCCTAATTGATTCGGATAACTGGAGTTCTACTGTATATATTTGGACTACGAGTCCTCACACGGTCGTGCGTTGTTTGTTTTAATATTTAGACGATGCTTCATTGTAGATTGTTGAATAGTTGCCTTATGAAACTGTGCCATATTTGGCGCAACCAAAATAACCGAGGCTTATTTAACCAATATCCAAACCGGATAGAATGTCACTTGTGACAGTTAGTGTTGGACAATCGGTTGGTTTAGCAAACGACCTTCACATTTATAGATTCTAACTGCGATTGGCAGGATGTCAAAAAATAAAAGGGGAGATCCAGAGTTTATGAAAATGGCAAAAGATCGTATCTACAGTTAATTTAAGTATATTTGCATATATGGGCTGGTATCCCATAAACCAAAAATGAAAATTATATTGGCTCTGCTGACCATGCATCCCGAGTCGGACACCACAAGTTGTTCTATGATGATAACTCTGATTTGAACAAACCTGAGCTTGTCCTAGTCTACAATTCTACAAATCAGGTATAGGCTAATCAAAGTAAGTGACTAAAATGCACACATACAATAGGCTATTGCATTGGAACTCTTGTAGGGGGGACCCTAGTTTATTTTGTCCTTTATGATCATTGCTGTTGTTTATGGGTATATTGTTACGAGGCAAACATTGCCTCAAATATTAAAAGTGGCCATGTTAGCTAAATAATTATTGGATGAGTTTTTACGCCAAAGGGTACAGTTGGTTACAAATTACCATCATACTCCTTCTTGCAGAAATCTTGGAAGTTCCAAGAAATCGCAAAATAGAATTCTGGTTTAAAGTTACACATTCATTCACTAAGAAAAACCACACAGTTTACTCACGTCGATTGTGAGTCCAAATGTATGCACTGATGGATACAACTCTGAACGTGCACAGGCAATTAATTAAAGTGAATTTTGTATACTGTATTGTTTGTATATATTTGTAACAAAGTTTTTATTATGGAAATTAATTCGTGTACGCTATGAAAAGGAAATTTTTAAATTAGTTTAGGCTATGTTTTTATATATTTTAATGCCTTTATATACTTATCAATTTTTACTTTTTTTTAACCCTAGTACTCGTAGGCTAAACGACAGCTGCAGCTGTTCTTTTTTACTACATAAAACTGGTATCGACTGGTATATTTAATAGGTTGTATTATATCTCAGCTTACTCATGACATTATAACGAATAATTTAGTTTATAATTAATTACTCTATGAATTATAACAATGACGCAAAATATATATAAAGTTTTGAATCTATGACATAGCATCGTAGCTTTGCTGATTGTCCAGTTACAACATTTGTATTTTAAATGTGTTGTTTTTATTTATTATAATTATTGTTGATTATTGAATTTCTAGGAAATTTTGTCTTTTATGATGTAAAGTTTACAAAAACTAATTTTGATTTTAAATTTTCTGTATATTTTTGGTTACTGTATGTAAAAGTCTTGGAAATTGCTCACTTTTGCAATTTACCCAAAATATTTTTTTCAAGTGAAAACGTTTTCATAGCTTCATGTGAAGAACCTTTTTTTTTATTTAGAATATTTTGTTGCAAATCTGATATTGCTCTAATTATCTAATTATTTATGTTGCATATTAAGTTAAATGTCGTTTTGAGTTAGTCGAATGCTTTATCAAAATTAATGGATGATAATTAAGATGAATCTACGTTTTATTTCCACCGTTATATCTTTTATACTTTGTATACAATGGTTATTATTTGTCTTTTTGGTGCCAGTGAAGTAGGCCTACATAATTTTTTCAGTTTAGTTCAAACCTAACCAAGATGGCAGAACTTTAACATGTATTTTAGAGTCACTTAAGTACCTAGTTTCAGAGTATAAATAAAATATTTGTATACCCTCATCTACATAATTTCCTAAAATACGTTTTCATAACAATATTTAAAAAACTAATCTAAACTAACTTAAGCCTTGTTTTGGCAACAAATATGAATTTGTTTTTTCGTCATTCAAACTTATCACAAATAGACCTATACTGCGTTTTATAAAGTTAATAATATTCGGACGTCGTATTCTTTTGCCTTACATTCGTCATTGTAATAGTATTTCAACAATGATAGTTCATAAAATTGGCACAAATTGTATTCGGGCATCTGTTTCAATCCTGTGAGCCTAATTATTAATGCTATCTAACTTTTTAAGTTTATTTATTTAGGACATTGCTACTTTAGAAATTATCAAGTCATTGGTCCAGCAGCACTGTCGAAATGATTCAATATTCATAGACAGACTAAACTGCTTTCTTTTTATCCAATTGTAAAAATAATCATAATATGTAGCCTAGATATTTTTGGCTCACACAAATAGTTTTTAGCGAACAAATTATATATTTTAATAAATATGCATATAAAGTTAACTGAAATTTTTAATACTCCCATAAAAATTCCCGTATTATTTATACTTTCTTACAACAAGACAAGGTTATTAATCAACTGCTGCATGGCCATTCAAGAAAGAGCAATAGGCTATTCTATTTTGGATCTTATTCGTTTCATTCAGTTTATACTTTTTGTAGCCTCTAACTTTTAAAAGTAAGTTTTTTACAGTAAACTAACAATAAGTTAATGTTCCACTGTAGCAATTTAACCAAAGTAGCAAGTACTCCTAAGTTCTTTGTTGATCTTATTTCTTAAAAGTGAACTTGTATAGCCTACTACTCAAAAAATTATATTGTCTATGTGTGGCTTTATTTACTTTCTATATTCAATTGTACTAACAATGTTCATTAATAGGGTCATCTAGTGTGTATTGAACTTATAGCCTATCTAAAATGATATTGCCAATCATTCATACAACCCAAGAAAATTGTTTTATACATAGAGGGAATATTGTTGGTTTGTGTAGTTAGTTATGGGGTATTTAAAAAATGTTTCTTCTTTTTGTCTGTATTAAGTTTTTTCAGATGGGTTTTTAAAAATAGTATAGTGTGTATATATTTGAAAATAATATTTCATTCATATTCATTTATTTGAAAAGCAGCTAGAATAATTAAGTTTATATACATTTTACTCTAGCCTTTGTGTATCACTCTAAAACCTATTAAAATTTGTATTAATGCATGTTTATAAAAAGGTTATGTAAAGGTTAGTTGAATTGACACAATTATTATTGCTGAAAGATTTATTCCATTAAATGAAATTACTGCTTCTTAAGTGATCCTAATTTTTAGTTGAGCCATTTTAATACTAACTGTCTCTGAATTAATCTGATATTAGGTTATAATGGCTATATACAGGGTTGTGCCGTAAAAAAGGGTCAAAATTACTTGCGCATAATTTTTACTGATTCTGATTTTTCAAAGTTGGCAGGTATGACTGCATATACATACAACATATAATTAATAGGTAATTGTATACTATTTCCTCCCACTTTATAACTGATGTCATACAAAAAGATCTATTTTCGTTTGTCGTTCAGACAGGCTATTTTTGGACCGCTGAAGCGATTATAGTAAGATCATCTTATCGCTGAGTGTCTTATCAGTATTCGGGTTTCGTTAGTGAGTTGTAGGCAATGGCTTGTAGCACATCAACTAATTTTGAGTGCTGTGACTAAAGACTATAAGTTAGAATTTCAGGCTATTTTTTATGCAATACAAAACGTAATAGATGTAAACTTATATATGTTTACCGTATTCGGGCCGGTGAGCAGTTAGGTATAACAAAAATTACATGTATGTTACTTATAGTAGGCTCTTAAATAAAAATCTCTTCAAAGGGCCTAAAATAGCCTGTCTGAACAACAATCAAACAAAATAGTTCATATCTCTTTGATCTAAGACATCAGTTAGAAAGTGGGGGAAAATAGTATACAATTACCAATTAATAAAATTGATTTTTATTTAGTAAATTATCTTTTTTTAGAACAAGTAACCTAGTGGTATACCAAAAGTAGCCCGAATCTAATCTTAGTTACATTCTCCTGTCTTTATGTTTCCATCTTGTAAATTTATATATCAATTGGTAGCACTTTTTATATCCCTAAAAAAAGCTTGCTCTTTCAGTAAGTAGTGGTAGGCTATACTAGAAGTTATACTGTAACAGCGATGTGTGTGGGTCAAATTTGGGTATGCTGCTCTACAAATCAGGAGACTTAGGTTAGGTTTTTTTTTTTATATATTTTAATGAAAATTAATATTACATATTGTTTGTACATATTTGTTAAACAAAAAATTAAGATGAAAAAGTATTTCAAATAAGTTACAACATCAAAACGTTTTAGGTTAGGGGTTTTATTGGTTATGAAAATAAATTTTATATATCGTTTAATTATATATGAAGAAAAACACATGTATGTAATTTGCCAGATCTAATTTAGAAATTATTTGGCAACACTGTTATATATCTATGGTTATAGTGAGATGGCTGAATTTTAAGTGAGTTAATTCTGCTATTGATCTTTTGTTTTTTAAATAGTTTACTATTTTACTTTTGGCAATCTGTGAAGTGAAAATTTTCATTATATATATATATATATATATATATATATATATATATATATATATAT
>JAGFPH010012350.1:0-11822 GCA_018207615.1 Philaenus spumarius | reverse complement strand
TCAAAGATTCTATTGACACGCAAGACTCCTTCATATTAATTTTTAAGTCTCTAACTGAATTTTTTCTAGCAATTGACATGTTCATGTACAGATGGCAGGTCGAAAATAACTTTTCCGATTTCTAGATCATGAAGTGTAAATACTTAAAAATTACATTTCAAATTGACTTTGGGAAATCGATAGACTGGTAAACTTTTTTTATGTTAATCTACATACTTTAATGTACTTATAAAAAAAATCAGCCGTATTGTAAATTACTGGAACTTTTGGTCTAAAATTACCCCTACCGACTGGCCTAAAATAGTTTTAAAATTAATCAATTAGTGTTACAGCCAGATGATGAAGTCTGGCAGCCTGATAATGGAGTCTTGCGGCCTGATAATGGAGTCTTACTGCCTGATAATGAAGTCTTACAGCCTCATATTGGAGTACTAGAAGGTGATGGTGATGAAGATCCTACACAAAATGCTAATAAGAAATATGAAAAAAAGGGAAAGAAGAAAAACTATTGCTTATATTGTTAGAAATTGGTTAAAGAATACTGTGTTCACATTGAAAGACACCACTCTGATTCAACAGAAGGCAAAGCATTGCTCAGTATTACAGAAAAAAGTGGAAGACTTCGAGCCAAACTTAAGAAGGAAATAACCGATAAACTACGTAAAAAAGCTAATGCGCTGTGCAATGAGTTAATTTTGACAGAAAAACATGATTGGAAAGAAATAAACAATGAAATAATTTTAGTAAAAGAAAGACATAGTTCAAAGCCAACAAAAAATAACACTACCGTTTGTGTACATTGTAAAGGGAGGTACAAGAAAGACCGACTGTCAGTACATCTTAAAACATGTAAAGAATTCAAATCAGTAAAAACTAATGAAAACGAGCCTACGGGATCCAAACTTAAAACAATAAAGAAACATGGAATACCTATAAACCTTATTAGACAAATAAAAGGGGCAAGTGAAGAGCTCGTTAGAAGTTTTACAGTACATGAATGATGATGATGTCAAAAACTTAGCCATTAATGATCCTTTAATCATGCGATTTGGAAGTGAATTCCACAAAAGCAGAAGAGAAGAGGTCCATGGTCATTATACAGCATCTAAAATTCGAGATTTATCAAACTTAGTGAGAAAAATGACAGAGTTACAACCTGGATTAAAGATCTTAGAAGAGTGCTGCAATCCAGCTAACTTCGACACTCTTGTTGAGGCAACTCTTATCCTCAGTGGATATAGTCCAGTAACAGGTAAATTAACAATACCTTCCATAGCATACAGAATTTCCCAACTATTGAAAATTGCAGCCTCCATACGTGAAAGTGATTCTTTATGTGAAAACTATAAGGATAAAACTATGGATTTGAGAAAGACCAAGATGTTCAAACATTTTTTTTAAACTGGTTTAGAAGCACTGGGCTAATAGAATAGGCCGCATAGCAACAAGATTGAGGAAAGTAGGACAAGCTGGTAAATTACAGAAATTTTCACTCGAAGAATATATTGTAAAGATGTGTTCTTACTTTGTGGGAAAATACAGAGAACTAATTGTGAAATTGAATTCTAGCATTTTAAAAGACATAGCATATGATGAACTGATGGAACTTCTGGTTTGTCACATAATGTGCCTAATAAGGCGAAGGCCTGTAGATTTTAAAAGAGCTACATTGCAGCATTACACTTTACTTGACCGCCAGGATAACCTTGTAGATATGGTGCTGGAAAGTAATGTAGCTAACAATAATAATGAGAACAACTACATACAAGGAAGTGAAATAGAACAGTGTAAAAATTTTAACATTTTTTATGTGCCTGGGAAAAATCTTGATATTGTGCCAATAGTTCTAACTCCTCTAATGAAAGAGGTTTTAGATGAACTTGTAAAACATCGTTACAACTCTCGTAATGTAAAACCAGAAGATAAGCTATTTGTTATGTACAATGGAAAGTGTGTTGACCCAGGAATATCTCTAAGAAAAATGTACCATTAAAGAGTCCTGAAACTGATAAACAATGGACTAAGACACCATGCAGCCACATTTAGTAAATTACATTCGAATCATCTACAATATCAAGATTTTCTTGCTAGTGCTTTAGGACATAGTCTAGTAGTATGTCGTATTTCAAAAAATACTTGAAATCGATAGGTTGGTAAACTTTTTTTATGTTAATCTACATACTTTAAGGTACTTATAAAAAAAAAATCAGCCGTATTGCAAATTACTGTTAGTTGTAACCTACAACAACTGGGCTATTTTATTTTATAGTAGTGAGTAGTATTATACACATTTTTAATGCAAGACTAATTTCTAAATCACTACAACATGTTTTTATATAAGATAAAACTTGTTTTTTTTTTATTTCTGGTAGACAATTTTAATAACTTTTGTCACAATCAACATACTATCAAAACTCAGAGAATGAATTTCCATTTACTGCTACACAAATGTTATAAGATTACACTTCATGCAGCAATAAATCATAAGTCCTGCAGTCTATGCTATAACATACACCCTTGGTCAGATGACTTTTGCTGCAATAACTGTTTTAATCTTATTTCATAGTGTGGTTTCAATCAACAATCCTATTGGTCCCAACAATTTACACCCGTTTACACAGGCCCAGCCTTCGCTTGTTGGTCAAACAGTAACTGTTGTCCTGGTAGCCAGGCATGAGTTTAGGCAAGTGGGTCTAACAGAGTAAGCACCACGTGGCCTGCAGATCGTAACCGCGTAGTAACAGAGATTCAGTCTTTTTTATGTTTAAAAAAATGATAGTAACAATAAAATAAACAGGCATTTCAGTACCATACATTAGCAGTGAAAATGCACTAACCAGAGTGAAACACATCTTCTTTACAACAATAAATGCATGAGGTTGTTGAATAAAACATATACTGTTAGAACCCATGCACAGTTTATTATATCACTACCAGTTTCGGTCTTTCCCGATCATTTTGTAGTGATATAATAAACAGTGTGCGTTTTATTCAACAACCCCATTATGATCAACAAATGATCAGGCAAAGTAAAAGCCTCAAATTTTAAAATTAATAAGTGTGAACTTAAAAGACAAGTTTTAACTTCTTGTGAATAAATTCTATACATCAATAACGTTGAGAAGAAATTAAACTATTTCATTTGAAGGATAACCCCATCCCTTATTCCCGTAACAGATTAATAACCTAGGCTTCTCTTGACTCATTTCCCTTCCAATTGGTGTCTGAAAAGGTAGAATCCTTTGGCGGTGTAAGCTGAGGTAACTGTGAAATATCCACTATCTCTCTGTTATTAACTTTGTCTAGTGCTACATAATACTGTTTTATTTTTTTCGTTTTTCTTCTGACTGAACTATAATGTCCTGTTTTTTGGTCTTGAATTCGTTGCCGTTTAAGTATTCCTAGTTGGGTGCGCAGCATTGGTATAAGAAAATTTTCTAGAAAAATAATAACAGTTGTTAATTTGTTTAACCATTAAAATTATGGGGGAGGGGGGACAATACAATTTACTGAAGGGTTTTTGGGAAATATCATGGAAATCAATAGAGTTATCTTTACATTTTTAGAATCAATATACCTCAAAAACAACACATGTTATGAAAATGGACAGAATCTAAATTATTTTTATTCATTTAGTATCTAAACGTTTCAAATAATTTGTGTATACTAAACAAATTAAAAAGAAAGGCTTTCATTAAATCATAAATATACATTGAACCAGAAACATGAATTTAAATTTATAAAATTAGTTGCTTTGATAACAATGTTTAAAAACGTATCATCATCCAAACATACAGTACTTGACAAATTTTATTTAAATTCTTTAAAAAATATGTATTTTTTCTAGGCTTTTATCAAATAATTTTATGTACAACACCTACATTGTTAACACATTCTTCAAAGAGATAAGTATCTTTTTTATGTTATTAAAATAATTACACAAAAAGAAAATTTAAGTTTATTTATTTATTTTAATCGGCTAATTTAAAAAAAGAGACATATTAGAAGGTAATACTTTAACAATGCCTTTATTTAAATCTTATCATCACCATCTAATCATCTTGGGGGGGGGGGGGGGATAATTCAGATTTTATTAACAAATTGAATGAAAAAATTGTCACTGAAGTTCTAACACTGATTATAGGTAACATTTATAACAAGGGAAAAAATAATAAATACCTTTTGAATTATTGCACATTTGGAATTGCTGGCTTTTAGTACTTGATTAAGTACTGTTATCATTGTCAGTTACTTCGGTGAACAGTCGTCTACAGTAGTTTCCTAAAAACCAAAAGAATTAATAAATTAATAACAACGGAACTACTTTTGATGAAGGAATATAAATAAATGCATGTTAATTAATTAAGAATAGTTTAAAAAGTATAATGTGGAAACAAATAGAAGTTATGTTCAACAGTAATGGGATTTATAATTAATACAAAATCTCTAAAGGTACGGTAATAGCACTGATATTACTAAATTTAGAATCAGTGTCCTAAAAAAATATAGAAAGTATTATCAAAACGGTCTAAGAAAATATTGAAAACAAATGTTTTGTATATTTAAACAGTTTAAAATTTTGAACACAATATTTAATAAAGGAATTGTTATGTAAACCCTCCAACTGCCTGATCAAAATGATAACAAAATCTTGTACTTACCACATTTCTGCAAAGAACCTGTTGAATTATTATCTAATTTTAAAGCAGGTTTATCTGGAAAATAGTAGCCAAGGGCTTCTCTTGCCATTTGTCGACAATTTTCTAGCTCTTCAGGGTTTGTTATTGGCAAGCCTGAGAACAAAATTTAACCTGAGATTACAATGTGTTTTCACATCAAACTGTAAACTGAACCCATTAGTAGTAAATATACATTTTCGTTTCTTTAATAGACAACTCCTTTAAATAGTTAAAATATGGATAACACTACTGCATACGCTTGATATATAAAATACAGTATTTTTGTTTTTTTACAAAACCTTAAGTATGATATACATGTAGAAGAGGATGCATAAAAATTAGAGTATATACAAAGCGTATAAAATATAATTGGCCTAATAACTTTTCTGTTCTGTGTGTAAAATTGTATTTTAATATAAAATACATTATAATTTAAAAATCAATTAGTTTTAAAACGTTTGCTACCGAGTGTCACATATAAGCATCAAACGGTTCATCGCCACAGACTAACGTGGCACTATTAAGCAATACTCATAGACTAGGACAAACAGTTGTGAAATTCGCCACAGACCATGATTTTGTTCAAATGAGTAAATATACTTTTTAATAACCTAAAAGGTATGTCAAGCAATAACTATTTTTTTTTACTGTTTTCAGTGTTTTTGAAGTCGTATATATGTGTCGTTCAGTCTATGTCAAAAAAAATAATAAGTTTTTTGTTAGACTCTGTTTTTTTGAAGCAATGTTAGTAAAACAAAGTATTTTGAAAGTTACAAAGGCGGGAAAACAGAATTCACAGGAATTGTTACGTGAGAAAGGGGGAGAAAGATTCCTGAGAACTTCGGGTCTTCGCATTCCCACGAAACAAAATGGCGGGAAAACAACAAAGAATTGTAATTGTAACAACCATGAGAAAGAGGTAATTTTCATGAGAACTTAACGTTTTCACGTTCTAAATCGTCAAAATTACAGTCTAAGCACCGCATATGAGCCAGCAGACCTTCTTACATACTGATACTAATAAATCAGGTCTTTAAAATATACTAGTACTTCAAAATTAGCAGTTAAATAACAAAATAACACTGCCACAAATATGCGGTGTCAGTCTATTTCAATTAGACCAGGCGTCGCACATTTGCGACAGCAGTCTGTGGATAGAAACCGGCCGTCACATATATGCAACGCTAATCAATGCGTACCGACAAATTTTACTATGGTGGTAGAGAACGTGTTATAAAAAAAAAAATACATAAAACCAATAGAAATGTAAATTCCCTTTTGTCCTTGTAGTTGTGGAAAAAGTGACAATAGCTGCAGTTATTAGACAATATTCCTCAAAAGTTCAACAAATTTATTGTTGATTTGTACTAGCCCCATGAGTATAAATGCTAAAATATATTTTTTAGGGCCAACAACAGATTTTCTTAACATATTTACATCAATCTTGTGCAATATTAGCCTTCTTTAAACTCTTTATGAAATGTAGCTTTAGACTATTATCAGATGTAATTTATACATTTAAGAAGTAAGATAATAATTATGGCGTAAGGTATGTACATAGATTGTAAGCAAATTTGATATTAAACAGCCTGACTAACCTAACTTATTCATGTAGTTTCTGGTAAACAACTTTTTCACCTTCTCGTCATACTATTCTATATATTTTTAACCTACTGTATTTGAAAACATAACATAACCTGTCCTAGCTAACCTATTAACGGAGTTTTTGGTAAAGAACTTAATTACAGCTTAACTTGACTTTACTCTTAACACACTCTGTTAGTAAAACTGTAGAGCCTTTCAGTTTCACTAGATAGAGTACAAAATTTAGTTTGATGGCAAGTGTCAATCTTTGTCTAATTATTGTTACCAAAAATTCGGTAACAATCAGATGGACATTTTTTAAGTTCAGAATTTGATCTAAACATTTCTATGACTACTTTAGAAATATTATAAAATACAACATTACCAATCTACAAAGAGTATAAACCTGAACAAAATATAAAGCAACGGGTTCAACAGCAAGGTCTAAAAATGTAATCATCCTGGATTTTACTATGGTACTTGGCATAAACTGTTAACCTACACAACGATTTGTAATCTAAAGTTGTTTTAATTAGTTAGTGTGTAAGGTTAGTTAGTTATTTAGTCAGTTCATGAGGAAAAAGATCAAAATTTTCTACAACCATAAATATTTTTCATCTAGTCTTATTACTGGTTTGGTTATGTTAATTTTAATTTAGTATTTTTTGGTAAATGGTGTTGACTTTATCTGTAACTGAAATCCATTACATTTTACACGGAAGAATATACATATACGTAGCATTAAATGCCTACATGGCATTTAGTACATGGCCTACTGGACATAGGAGGTAATCTTAGTTTAACCCTTTGCGCTCGGTTGGCCAGTCATACTGGTCACGTCCTTGTCGTAGACAGCGCGACAATGTTTTGATATAAGTTGTCTGTGCCACTCGAGTGTCCAGTACCACTGGTCACTCGTTTCTCCGTCTCAGTTCGGCAACCATCTTGGCGTCATCTTCCCACTAGGTCGGAATTACTTTTACCACAGACATTTAAATAAATGTGATTTTTACAGAGGGTATTTAAATTTTTTTAAACAAAAACCGATTTCATTTTAACAATTATTTTATTAATATAAACAAACAAATAAGATACTGAACTAAACAAAATAATATGTTTAGAGTTAAAAGAGAAAATAGCGCTTAATTAACTAATTATACCAAAATCACATATATTTACAACTTACGCAAACACTTTGTGTTTTTTATTTCAACCCACTTTTAAAAAAATTTTCGCTGTGGTATTTTTCAAATCATTTACCGATATGGAGTCCAGGATTGTTTGAACATGGTTTACAAAAGAAAACGGTTCTTTTCCTTTCTTTCCCAGTTCGCCTATCGCTATAAACAGCGCAGTCTTTGGTTTTGCCATCCGGCAAACCGCTAAATTAAATGTCTTTGATTTGCCTAATTTCCGGAAATAATTTTCAACAATAGTTCTTGCTAGGCCTTAGCACTCTACAAACATCACAACACAAAAATATATTTATTAAAGTGCAACATATGTTTCTTGGCCAGTGCTGCTGGCCTTCCGAGCATTTGAAGGTTTTTTTATATTGGCCAGTAGGCTACCACTGGCCATCCGAGCGGCAGAAACAACTGATGTAACTAAATAATTTAGATTTCGGCGTAACTTTACTATTCGACTCTAGCCTAATATTTTTACAGACAACGACCTTGTTTTACATTCTACAGTTAAATGCAGGTTAACATACTGTGACTAAATAGGTTAGGTTAGAACCTTTTAGGTATTTTTTTTTATTATTATTTTTGCAATTCTGTTCATTAGCCTAGAGTCGAATAGTGAAGTTCCGCCTAGATTTCTTTTTTTATGCTTCATTATTAAAGTTTGGCTTTCTAGTTTGTATTTTAAAATCTAACTCACTGTTAATATTAGCGTAATTACACAATTAAAATATATCAGACATAGGCTACTAGTTCATAGTGTTGTATCTATTAAGTAAAAAATATGCACTATTATCTTCTCATACAATTAACCTACCATTTTATTGATGTATTCTAAAGATTTTTATTATTATTGTATAACTTACCTATTCTTCATTATAAATTACAGGTTGTAAGTTACAGGCTACATAACTTATGTAGGTAAAAATTTGTTGTAAAGATTTCCTATAGGCCTACTTTGATAATCTAAACCAAACCAAAATAGACCTAACTCTACCTAGAACCTTCCTTCAAAATCACACATTTTTGTTATTTACCTTTTTAAAATCCCTGTGTTCTCCTCTTGTTACTTAGGCCTATCAGGTAAAATTTACAGCATACCTCCTTACCATTTTACGGCAGAGGTGCCAACCTATAAGCAAGAAAATTCTTTAGATTGTGATTGCATTCTATTATAGGCCTATTGTTATAATATTATATTATTATAAATATATTAAATCAATGGAAACATAAAATATAAATAGGCTATAATAAACAACAAATTTTAAAAACAAAACCTTAAAAATAAACTTTCGCCACGGCATGTTAAATACATATGAATTTTAACCTACTTCAAAAAGGTTTTAGTAAACAAGGTAAAATGACATGATTTGCCTTACTTCCCTATTCC
The DNA here is from genome assembly GCA_018207615.1 of Philaenus spumarius. Lineage (NCBI taxonomy): Eukaryota > Metazoa > Arthropoda > Insecta > Hemiptera > Aphrophoridae > Philaenus > Philaenus spumarius. The sequence goes on along the minus strand of JAGFPH010012350.1, from coordinate 2,985 downwards.
AATATGTTTACTGGAACAACTAAAGAATCACTTTAGTAGTAGGCCTACATTTATCACAAAAACTTAATGAATTATTGGTAAACTTATAGGACGCAACAACTTGTTGAAATAGGAAGTCCTTATTTTAAGGAAAGTAAGAAGTGCTACAAACTTATATGTTGACAAGCTGAAAAAATACTCTGACTAAAGACTGCATGTTTGTTTTTAGTGTAGATTTTTATTTAGGTTGAAACTCAGGTGTGCTAGAAGAAGTAGGCCTACAGTAGGCCTAGTATTGTAAAATGTTGCCAAATTATCTTATAGGAACCAGGATATATGTAATTAAACACCAATTTTTTTCTGCTAGAAGATAATAGACTACAAGGCATAGGCTTGTAGGCTAGTATTACCTGATTACATTCCAACTTATGCCCTAAAAATAATGTAGGCCTAGACCTAATTGTATACTACGTGTGAAGTCAGTAGGAATAATATAGGCCTAATTAGGCTAGGCCTAAGTACATAGGCCTACTATTTTATTACTATACAAATTGCACAAAAATAAAAATATCATCAACACAAACATACAATTTGTAGATATTTGCAGTTAATAAAACTACTAAAACACATTCTAAAAAAAATAAAGCCTATTACTATCATAATTCATCATGGGAGACGTTTTGTAAACCTATGTAGCCAGCCTATCGGCGCAAATTACTATTCAACCATCGGCTAACCTACGGCAACAGAAATGCAAGAATATTTTTTTTTAAATTGCCTAAAGTTCTATCCTACAGTATTTAGTCACAGTATGTTTACATGTATTCAACATTGATCACTAGAATGTAAACAACGCCATCTGCAAAAATATCAGCCAAGGGTCGAATAGTAAATTTACGCCGGCCTATCTAATATTAAGTGAACACTAGGCCTACAGTGAATTGCTCATATATATGAAAAGAGTGGTTAAGCTATTCTGTTAATTACCGCCTTATCTAATTAGCCTAGGGCCTATGGTCAGTACCCTTTATTACTAAATTATTTAACCACTTATTTATGGACAATTTTCTAAAGCACAATTACTGGTAGGCTACTCAAATTAAGTTTTGTATACCATGCCAATAATAATTATGTCTAGATTACAGGCAATTATAGTATAGACCTACAATTATTATTATGATTTAGCCCTTCAGAATGGTAACAGAAGGCATATGCTTTTCTTTTTAAAAGGTACCGGTACCTCCAATTCAATCATAGACTAGGCTTATGACATAGGCCTAACAAAGCAAATTTTAGGGGTTAAAACTATAACAATTAATACATATTGACAATACAAAATATTAACTTGGACATACTTACCAGTTTCTTGAATAAGATTGATATTTCTAGTTTTGACTGATGGTGAATGCTGCAAGCGTGCAAACCAGTAGAGAATAGGGTTAAGTAGTAAACTAATAAGAATAAGTTCAACGCTACACTTCAGGTAAGTTCGCGCCCGATAATAATTAATTATCATTACACTTTTATTTAGGCGGCAACTTTATTACATTAAGGTTGTAGATAGCTATTCGAAATCACCGACAGGCTGTCCAGGTAGATCAGAGATCGTTGAAGTCCGTGAATGCTCGTGGTTCTCCAAACTAAAGAAATTAAATGGTATATTTTTTAAGTAATTTGGAGAAGATGATTAGCCAACAAATTTGATAATTGTTAATGGGTATTATTGACGATTTTTCAGTTTATTAAGCTGTATACTATTTAGTTTGTTTGTCCTAAATGACTAACATTATAAATACATTAATTCTAAACCACATTAATCATATTTTATATTTTATCCGTGCAGATTCCAAACTTCAAAATTATATGACTCCGATATAATTATTTGTTTGTAAAAACCAACAATTTTGAAGTTTAATAGCCTACAACTTTATATCATTTGTTTATTGAGTTTATAATTATACAATTAAACTTCAAACACACTTTATTTTAATCTTTGTACATATTGCGAAATTATTTGAACCAAATAAGCTCAAATTCCAAAATCCACATCCAATATTACGAAACTATTAGTAAAAAACTATACACATAGTAAAACAAACTTTATAAACTTCAAAACGGATTGCAAGCCCGCCGCAACACTGACTGCCTTAAAGTTGCCAACTATTTCGTTTTCCGCAAAGCAAAAGTATAATGATATAAATATCATTCTAAAACGAAGCGAGGGTTTGAAAATACAATATTGCATGTGCGAGTCTAGGTTGAAGTTAACGTTTCCAAAATATACGATAGAAGTTATTATAGTTTATGGATGAGTGGTGCAATTCGATGACCAGTAAGAGTATTGTCAAAATCTGCTTAAAACTCGTAATAGACACGGTGATCATATACTCTAAACATTATATTTTACATATTTAATTATATGTTCTACAACGTACTATAGAGCACTCTCTTTGCAAGCAAATTTTTCTGTAACACTTTTGCTCTATAATAGCTGCAGAATAAGTTAACATCACCTTTTGGAAGAAATAGGCTATCTTTCTTGTCTGGCCTAGGTGTTATAACTGGTTGTATAATATTTAGCTGTCTAAATATTTTGACCAAAAAATTATTCAAAATTAACCATCCAGTAGGCCTAGTCGTAATTAAGCTCAGTTTAGAACACAAGAAATTAATTTTACTTATTATCCACCTCAAGGTAATGAGAACAGTGGATTACCTTGTAAATAACTTTATTTGTGCTTTGGATATTTTGATAATGAACACTTTGATTATAATAAAATTAAAACACTAGGAACTATTGTAATATGCAAACAATATAGGTAAGTGAAAACTAAAATTTGTTTATTCTGTAAAATAATAATTAACAATTTATTCAAAACTAAAAAACATAATACAAAATATTCTCTCTTTGTTGGTATACCAACAAATACAATTTTTGACCAAATAAATTTAATTTCAATTCGTCTTAATTAATTAATAAAGACAGAACAAATTTACTATTTTAAT
>JAGFPH010012349.1:11636-30571 GCA_018207615.1 Philaenus spumarius | reverse complement strand
ACATTTACCGAGTTAAAAATCCCCGTAGTCATAGAAGTTATCACTTTCAACGTGTGGTCTTAAGCACACCCAGTTAATTTTTTGTTGTATACATTTACATTGCTTATGCGAGTGTTGAATGTTTGTATGTAAAATGGAAGCATATAGTGTTTTTTTACATTATACAATATACAGGATACATTAGAGTGTCATTTTCTGAAATAATACATCGAGAAAATATTGAAGTGACAAGGTTAGGATCTTACAAAAAAAAGAAGGATTTTTAATAAAATTGACAAAGAAGTAACATATCCTTCTGAAGTAATACTAAACACCTTGGTTAACTAAGAGCTTAAACAATTTACTTTGCTTGTATTCTATTGTCGGTTAGCGTGAATGAAAGTGGTTAGACTAATAATTATTAACTAATATAGATCTCAAACATTTATTTTGTAAGATGAAGAATTTTTTTCTTTTTCAATCCATGGTACTGTAAATGGTACAGAAAAAATTTACTCTCATGTTAAAATTTTTATCCAATAACCAAAAGTTACAAACAAAATTACTTGTGGGTAAAGTAATATTCTGTTTAAAGTTTTGTAATCAGCATGAATTACTCCTTAGATACCATATATTGAAACAGACACATTGTAAAATCATGGCAAGTTTATAGATTTGCTACCAATGATCAGCAGTTGTGTTATACACTTAACTATTGCTACAATTTTTTATGTAGCAATCAAGTCATGTGAAATAATGTGAACAAAATGCTATTGGTTTTTCATTCAAGCAATGAAAAAACAGACAACAAATGGAATAATAAGTTTACAAAGCTTTGAACCATTTAACTGACAACAGTAAACGGGCAGCTCCAATGTCGGATAACAGGGAACAGGTAAGAAAAAAATGATTAAAAGCAAAAAAGTTATACTGTAATTTTCAAAACTAATGACACACAGTAATTACAATTTTTAATGCAAAAACTATAATTTAACACTTTTAATTCACCTTTCCAATACAGTATGTAAACAGAATAAACAAATTTAATACAAAAACAACTTTACACAACCAGTATTATTTGCATTGATAAAATATTAAAAATACTGTGACTTTACAAAAATACAATATAGAGTCCGACGTTCAACAGCAGAGTCAAACGCAAAATTGTAGGCCTAGTGTTCAATATTAAAGCGATAACAATACGTAACAATATAGATGAATAACAATAACGATAAAAATGTAACTAAATTCACAATGGCAATGAACACTCCACACAACAGAACGACACAGTCAGTAGACCGATAGCCCAACACTAAAGTTTGTCAAATGAGAGGAGTTAAATGACACATGAGACAATCGCTAGAGCTAGACGATGCGCGCAGCTATAGTATTGCACAGTATGACGCTTAAACTATTGGACGCGGTACAATCGGGGACAACACAAAATAGACACTTGCGGCTCATTTTATCGTAGACTTTTTAAGTTTTTGCCTTTTCTATTTATATTTTTTTTCTTTCAAGATGTCGGATAAGACGGGATGTCGGATGAGCGAAGGTCGGATAAACGAGACTTTACTGTATCACCAATACATAGTGATTTATTTCACAGTCATCTCTTTGACTAACTAATAACATAAGTAATGTATTAATGACCTAGAACTAAAGACTGTAGATAATAATTAATAACATCTTTTAAAATCAATGAAGAGGATGACGGATAACTGATACATTACAATAAGGGAAGCTAGTAAGTTGCCTAACATTATAACATTATATGATGAGTTTTTTTTAAACTTTCTTCCCGGATGTTATAGCCTGTACAACTTGATTCAAAAGGAACATACTAGTTGAGAAATCACTGACCAGTGCACACATTTTATTCATAACATGTTAAGCATTAGGCCTCCAAAATAAAAACAATTAGAACTAGAAGAAAACTTTTATACAATTGCAAAAAAGTTAATCAACTAAAGGGACGAATAAAAAAACAAAAATCTAGCTTTGAGTAAATGACATTATTGTATTTTATTTTATGACAACTTTCTAACTGAATTACTAAAACTTTTGTTTCAAATTACTATACATTTATTTTAAAAGCAAATTTAAGCACTGATCACTTTATTAAATGAAAATATTTGCGTAAATAACCTCTAAATACAAACTGCTCTGTTTTTTAAAGCAAATTATTTTCAAGATAAATTTTTTAGAGACCTATAAGGTTATTCAAATTTTCAAGGCTATTAACACTTTCAGTGCTATGGTATATTAGGATCTTATTACGAATGACTAGCAAGATGGCGGATCTTTTTATGAATGACTTGCAAGGTGGCGCCCAATTTAAACGATAAGTGTCTTTGTAGTCGCTATTTTCCTAGAGTACTGGACCTGATCTCGTAGAAGGGTTCCTACCAACTACTCAGGTAAAACAAATTGGTCTAGACCATTGTCATTACTAAATTTCCTTTTTTCCAATGTAAAGGAATGGGACAGGTGCGGTTAAAACCGCGCCCAGTCACATTGAAGAATACAATTTGCGAGTATAATCGCGCTCAGTCATAGGGAAGGATACTTTTTGAGGGTTTAACAGCGCTCAGCACTGAAAGTGTTGATGCAAAATTGTATATTAAAAAAAACATTATGGATCTTGATAAAATATTAGCTGCACTACATAATGAGTCACCATATTTTGTATTCCAGTCAACATGCATGACCGAGTTTAAGGCAGAATTTGTCCATCCTCCAGAAAAACACTCGGAGGCACATATTACTATTTACTTTTATTGACTAGATTTTAAGAATATACAGGGCTATTCCAAAAAAAGGTACAAAAATAAAAAGCTGTTATGAGATTGTCAAGCTTCGATCAATGAAAGTGCTTGTTTGTCCAAATTACATTAGTTTTAAACTTTGATTGTGTCATCTATATATTTAATTCCGTAAGCCCAAATTTGAAAATGAAATTCAGAGCGAACGGTAGGTCGTAGGAAGCTGGGAGAGGTCTCATTTTAGAGGTCTGGGCATGAAGTTTTGGGGGAAAATATTCATTTTTCTTAATTGTGTCCCAAAAGTTTGTTACGGAATAAAATAAGTCCCATTTAAATAACATGGGCATATACAGGTGTAAATCAGGTGTAACATTTAAAGAAGAAATAAATATTCGTTTAACTTAATAATATAATATAACAGCTGATTTCACCCATCATCTGTAATACGCAAACAAAACCTAGCGCAGATTATACTTTGGGGTTATGTTTACAACTTCAATCAATATAAGTATTGCGAAGATAATTTTTTTCTAAATATGAATTAAAGAACTAATGTAGCCTATAATACGTTATAAGATTTGTATTGAGGTTATAAACTGTTATATAAATACTTTATATTTATCTAATTCCGTAAGCCCAAATTTGCAAATTAAATTGTAAGCGAACGGTAGGTCGTAGAAAGCTGGGAGAGGTCTCATTTTAGAGATCTGGGCATGAAGTTTTGGGGAAAAATATTAATTTTTGTTAATTGTGTCACGAAAATTTGTTACGGAATAAAATAATTACCATTTAAATAGCATGGGAATAAAAATGTATAGGTGTCAATCAGGTGATTTTAGAGTTAAAAACAGGTGATTGTATATAATAATTCCCATTTAAATAACATGGGAATATATAGGTGTAAATCAAGTGATTTTAGTGTTAAAAACAGGTGATTGTACGTATATAAATTAGAAAATTCAGCTATCATAACAACACATGAATGTGCAGTTTTGTGATGTGTTTTGTTATTGTAGCTGTGTTTTTGTTTCAAAGTGAGAATTAAAATCAAAACTTAGGCTATATGATTAAACACATTATAAAATTATTTCAACTGTACTTTTTTACTGTAATGAACAACGCTGGAAGACCACCTCGCAAAGGCAAGTCATCACAAAGAGGTATTGCTCCTAGAAATATAGTCTTTATATAGGGGCTATTGCCCCTACAAGCCACTAGTAGTTATGAAAGATGCAAAAAAGTGGTTTCAAAAGAAGAAGTATTTGTGTTTCCATAAATTCAAAAGGTGGAGAAGCAAGACGCTAAAGGTCCTGCCAGTTAGTTTGAACCTTTCAACACATGTTATTTACTAACTCCCTGTCTTCAATAGTCTACCCAGCAAAAAATGAAAAAAAAAAATGTTAAAGCAATAGGTCAGTAAAGGAAGTTTATGAAGTTTTTGATCATAGTGCAAAAAGCCAACATCACAGGATAGTTTAGATTACAGCTATGAATAACAGCTCTACTTTTGCTAAGACCTATTCAGATAACTGTAGGTATTTACATTGTGGCTCATTGTTTTATTAATCTGTCAACTTACCCATTACTTCTACTATGACTTGGTGCTTCAGAATCTCTGCCGTGCCTGGATTTATATGGGTGGTGGCGAGAAGAAGAGCTGAAACACAAAAGTATGAAATTAAGATTACTCGCTAATTCAAAAACTTCTATAGTGTGGAACTTTTGTCACTTCCCCTCAGAAAACTTCTAATATTTAAAAATAAATATTCTGTTAATTTGAAGTATTTTCAACATCACATAGTCTCTAAAATTCGAATTTTGTTTTACACGTGCCTTTACAATTCAAATTTTGTTGCTATAATTCGAAGTCAACTTCTAAAATTAGAATTTTATCCCCGATTAGCCTCTGAAATTCAAAGTTAATAAAAAAAAAGTCTGTTGAAACATGAACAAGTGCATAAGGTAGAAGACGGTTTCTTTAAGCGATTTGTAGTGGAATCCTAAACTGGGTAAAAACTGTTTACCTTTGTAATTCAAATTTTATGTGCACTAATCTCTATAGTTCAAAGTCTCGATAATTCAAACTTGCTTTAATTCGAAACAAAATTGTTTTTCCTTGGATTTCAAATTAGTGAGGTTCTACTGTGTTTTGTATTGATCATGTGTTCGGATTTTTACATCAAAACCCACAGAAACAAATGAAATTATGATACATTTTTTTAAATGTTTGTTATATTCAATTATGAAACATTCCAGCTGAGACACTCAAGTATTTATATTGTTTATAGGAGTATTATGACAATGTTGTTTGTCATTAAACATTGTCATGACGTGACAAAATGTCATAGGGGGGTTATGACATTTGTCTCTTAACCCTAGTCATAATCATTCGTGTGACAGACGACGCAAGTTCACTGAAATTCGTGGTTAGCTATATTGGAATGCAGTAGGCATGGTCTACTCCCATTATAATCCTCCCCCTTCGTCATCTGGCAGTGACCTGCCTCAATTCAGTGCAGAATGATCTTCTATTTTAAAGTCATGCCATTTTGTTTTCATGCCGTAGTCTGTGAGACGAATGATTAGGATTAGTGTTATTGCACTGTTACATTGTTTTTTAACATTACACAAAATGTATTTTTTTATAAAATTTTGAATTAAAACTGTTTATAATAAGTGGATATTCATGCACTTCAAACTAAAATAGTAAAAAAAAATTTTTTAAAGTACATTGCTGTTATGGCTTTTAAGGAAAAATGGTGTACAATAATCTTCAAATAAAATTCAGGTTCCAAAAACATCTCAAAATGTTAGATTATTGTATTTACTATAACTTAACGTCGTAAAATAAAGTTTTTAACCAAAATAACATTTTTTCAACCTTGGTAGTCATACAGACGAATGATTCTGATTAATGTTACACCTAACATGATTATGATTCTAGGGCTAAGTGACAAATAAATAGGAAAAGTAAACAAGGTAATTGGTTACTATTACTTTGTCAGAAGCAAATCTTCCCATATTGAGATATGTTCCGTACTTATGTATTCTAACAATAAATTAACATGATTCAAAGCCTGGAAAAAGAAATTGACCCTAAAAAAATTAAAAAGAAAAAATAGCCTTATGTCTAACTTATAGTCCTAGTCCCGGTAAGTTTCAAGCAAACCTTCCTGTATTTAAATATGTTATCGCTAATGGACTGCAATCGACAAATAAACATGTTTGAAGAGCTGGAAAGGTAAAAAAGGTAAGTTAAGTTGGGTCAACGAGCAGGTTTGTTAAAAGTGCATGTCAGAGGTGGGAGGTTGTTATGGCATCGTGTAATAGTTGCAATCCATTTTTGTGCGACAAATGTAGTCTTATGTTAACACAGTTTATGGTTACAGAAGTAATATATGCTTTGAGTAATATACTACCTTATATATGTTTAAAAATTGGAAACATACTGTGCCTAAAGACTATAGCCTAAGTTAGAACTTCAGGCTAGTTTTTTATGGTTGCATTTCTGTTATACGTAGACAATAATTAATATTCTAACTTATATATGTTTACAATATTTATTAATAGAAACACAAGAATAAAAAGAAAAAATAGTCTGAAGTTCTAACTTATATTCTTTAGTCACAGTATGTTTTAAACACCAGTACTCTTATGCAGAAACTGATCCAGACGCTTTTAATTAAGTTTTCATCATTATTAATGATTGTATTAAAGGTTGTATTTGAAGATCAATATTTGCATTAATCATCATATAATTTACTGTTCAATGTCCTAAATGTTTATATATACAGAATATACCAATTTCTGTAACACTATTCACCGAATTTATGGCACTTTATAGTTTAAAATTCACAATTATATCAGAGCACTTTGCTGTACTGTTTCGCTTCCTGACGCTGACTTTCGAAAAGACGCGATTCTTCTATAAACTTAAGGATGGGTTGGTTTTGGGGTTCACATCCGTTCCTTGCTGCTAGGAGTTGTTTTTCTTGCTCTCTGCTTGGCTAGTCCAGCGTCGTACTATGTTCACTGACTTCGGAGCTACTGATTTATGAATGAATTTGGGTCCCGGAAGGCGAATGGTCAAAGTAGTGCCGATGTTTATTTTATGATGCTATCAATATTTTTTGGCCGCTGCTCTTTCAAGCAATATATCCCAAGTAAACTCGATGAATAATAAAACACTTATCAAAATGGAACTGGATATTCAAGAAGGACTGCGTCGTGATTCCAGAGTGGAAAACACTGTTTGTGAGACGTGTTTCTACTGCCCACAATTGAATCAAGAATGTATTATATAATATGTGGAGAACACACAACCTGCACCAGCTACTGTACCAGGAAGAGTACGAAGAACAATCTTTACAGAAAAAAACTGAAGTAACATGATTTATTTTCCTTTATTAAGTCATAAGCCTTACTAAATCATTAAAATTATTTTATTAAATTTGTATAACTTATGTTGAAACTTTTTACATGTTTCACTAATTTGTTATTTTTGCCATTAATAAATACTATATTTTATTAACAAACAATATTTTATTAACTTCCTATAACATTAAACATTATAATATATAAATATCAACTAACAATGAACAATTTTAATTGAAAAAACTTATGATTAGGCCCCATGAGCGCAGTGCTTATTTTCTTCTATGGCCTTAGTTTTAACTGCGTGTGTTCTCAGGAGTTAAGCGATATAAAGGAACAGGTAAATTATATTGTACTTCATATGTTTATATCTAAGAAGCAAAACTGTGGTAATTATCTTTTTACAATAAATATAAATTAAACTCACTTTTTATGAAGTAAGATATTTCAATATATTAATTTTTTTTAATATGTGTGGATTAATATTTATATGTTCCATTAAAGAAACCAATTTCTCAAATTTAAACTCTCTTGCTTCATTAAAGGTTAATGGATTTTATATTTATTGTATAAGGATGGTTACCCCCATTTCACCACTCATATTTATTTATTTGCCACAATACAGCATACACAGGACAAATATTCAATGCCAGAGGACATGTCAATGCAATACAAAATATTACAATACACAAACATCCAATAACAAACATAAAACATTTAACACTACAATAAACAATACAAATACTTTAATGAACCAGCTGAAATGTCTTTGATTTTTGATAATTGAATATAACAAACATTCAATAAAACCTCAACAAAATCTCAGCTGTTTACAAGGGTTTCGAGGTTTTTCTACTTTATTGACTTTATACCAGATAGGTATATGACTCCAAGGTTGGCACTCCAGGTGTATTTTGTGTTGGCACTTTCTCAGCAATTAAAAAAATTCCGAAAAAAATCTCCAAATAAAATAAATTTTTTCTGAAGAGGGTGCTAACTGAAGGAATACAAGGATGTTACATACGGACAAAAGGACCTGACACAATAAAAAAGGTTTCTAGTATCATGGTACCACAGAATTTGTGTCGGAGAAATTATTTATAATTTCTTTTAATAATATATTTTTTTAATGACAAAAAATGCTTTTAAAAGATGCTAGTATCATTTTTTCTTTTTCAAACATTTGAATTCACAAATTTTGTGATCACACTATGTTAACTATTTTAGTATAAGGGAAATAAAGCTTAAAGTTAAAGTTCATATTAGTGACATTTCAGATGTGGTATAGGCCTAGTTTTTGTAAAACTATATTAGGCTATACTATTACATTGAATTTATAATTACCTTGAGTAAGTATCTTTGTCTCTTCTGTTTGGTGGTCTGTGATCTTCATCATCACTTGGTACTTCATGTTTTGGCTTTCGGTGTGATTCTCGATCTCTCTTATTTTGTAATCGATCTTCTTCATCGCTCAATGGTTCACTTTTTACTTTGACTAAATCAAAATTGTCTGTAACTTCATGCCTTCTTTCTCTATCAACTTCATTTTTGTTGTGTGCTCTATGTTTATGATGTTTCCTGTCCTTCATGATCCTAAAGCAAATCAAATGACAAAATTATTTTCAGTTCTTTCCTGTAGCACTTTACAAACTTTTGACAAAGCGGCAAGTCTAGGTACTTAAAATAATAATTTATTGTAAAAACAAATCACTATTTAATTGTTTACTATTTACTTGTCAAAAGTAAACCTTCCCATATTGGGATATGTTTCGTCTTTACAAATTCTAACAATGAATTAACACGATTCAAGGGCCGGAAATCATTAATAAAAAACCCGTAAGCAGGACTACTACATTACTATAGCCTAATTTTCTTATCAGGGAATAACTAGTAGGCCTATTATATAATGAGAGTTTCCTATGAGTTTTGTTCCTTGTTCCTGTGCAAAGGTATATTTGGAACAGTTTCCGGAACAAGGAACAAAACTAATAGGAAACTCTCATTATATAATACTAGTTATTATAAAGATGTCTGGCGCAAACAAAATTGAAAAAGCTTTGAAAGCTTCGTATAAAGTTAGCAATCTAATTGCCAAATCTGAGAAAAACCTCATGATTGGTGAAAACCTTATTCTCCCTGCTGCATTAAAGATAGTTTCTTGCATGTTTGGAGAAAAAAGAAGCAAAAAGTAATAAAAATATACCACTGTCAAATGACAGTTTCACGGAGAATCAGTGACATGGCAAGCAACACAAAAGAACAACTCGTTCAAGCAATATGAGAAAGTCCGTGGTTTGGAATACAAATGGACGAAACGACAGGATGTAGCTGGCTTAGCCCAATAGATCGTTTTTGTGCGTGGAATACGAGAGGATGAAGTATTTGAGGATCTTTTATTTTGTAAATATTACAAAAGGAAGACATTTTCAAACTTTTGGATTCTTTTTTTTCCGAGAACCGGCTTGATTGGAAAAACTGTGTGTCAGTGTGTATGGATGGTGCTAAGGCCGTGAGCGGTCACATTATTAGACTGGTAGGTTGTATAAAAAGTGTCGCCTGAGTGTAACTTCACTCATCATGTCCTTCACCGCGAGGCTTTGGCAGCCAAGCACCTTCCTGATGAGTTAAAAGAAGTCCTTGATGAGAGTGTAAAAATTGTTAATTTTATAAAAACTAGGCCTCAAAAATCTCGCGAGTTTAAGATCCTTTGTCAAGATATGGGAAGTCTTCATGGGAACTTGCTATTACACACTGAAGTTTGCTGTCTGTCACATGGAAACTTGCTGGTCCGTGTGTTTGAGCTCCAAAAAGAATTGCATCGTTTCTTCACAGAGACAAATCTAATTTACAGCAGTACTCATTGACTTTGATTGGCTTATTTGAGTGATATTTTTGAAAAACTGCACATCTGGAATAAGTATGGAAGGTAGTGTTTATGATATTTTCTAAGTTGAAAACAAAACAAACGCAATGATTAAGAAAATAACACTCTGGGAAAATGAAATAGAATACAACAACTGAATACATACTTTTGAAACATTGACCTCATTTTTCAAAGAAAACGAAAAAAGCATATCTGCTTTTGCTGAACTCAAATTGGACATCACCTCAGCTCATTGAAGACCAGTATAAGAGAATACTTTCCACCCGCAAACAAAAAGTTGTACTGGATCCGTGACCCCTTTTCTTTGATCCTATTGAAACTTTTGAGCAACGTGACAACATTCCAGACGAACAACTGATTGAACTATCATGTGATCCAACGTTAAAAAAAAATTGAGTGCTACGTTGTTAGATTTTTGGATTGGTATTGGAAAGGAGTAGGCTAAAAAGTACTTTTAAATACTGCTGTAAAGATTTTAATTGGATTTTCAACTACATACCTAAGTGAAAGAGGGTTTTCGAGATTAACATATCTAAAAAGTAAGTACAGAAACAAGCTTAATGTTGAGAACGATTTAAGGTTGTAGGCTACTTATCAAAACTTGAGCCGAACATTGAGGAACTATGTAAAAAGAACCAAGCTCATCCTCCTCATTAATTTTTGTAATGCGTTTAAAATATATTTCCAAATATATTGTGTTTTTGATGTAAAAAGTGTTTATAATTTACCACCCCCCCTCCATATAACAATGGGGTATGCAAAATTTCAATTTTTCATTAAGGGGTACATTCTTTGAAAAAGATTGAGAACCACTGGGCTATATCATGAATATAAGAGAGAGTTTATGTCAGGGGTAGGGTGGGTTACATTTTTTTTTTTAATTGTTTGATTATATTAATAATATTAATTACATTAGCTAATGTTCAATTTTGTAATATAAATTGTTCAGTTTACGATAGGTCTAGTATCAATTGAAAACGTCAAGATTTGTGAATATTGTAACATCAATTAATTAACCTTTTTGGGACTAACATACTCTAAATCCTAATTCATGCTCAGATTAGGTTATTTCATACATGGGACAATGCGTCTAGCTTTGTATGCTTAGCGCTAGCGACAGGTATGTTTTACTTGTTGTAATTTAGTGAAATATGTTTATAAAATAAGGTTATTTTAACATTTTAAAGTACACAGTTGAATTCTATGATGTATTCTCAACAATTTTTGTTATAGGCTAATCAAATTTAATTTGTTTGTTAAAATGTTTGACGATAGTGCTCAAACATTAAAGTTCTAAAATGTGTAATACACGACTTTAGTCTGTGCGGATAGCTTACTCCAATCGCGTAAACGCGGTGCCAGTCCCAAAAAGGTTAATTAATATGTCTGAATTTTTAATACACTTACAAGATCTCATAATATATCAAGTTTTTTTCAATGCAACCTATTATAAAATTTTTCATAGGTAGCCTATTTCTTGTTTTCGGATACTGTATTTATATCATTGGGTAAAATGTACAAACTTCCTCATGTATCACAAATTTAGTTGTAGCTCATGTTGCTCATGCATCACTGAGGAAGACTTGTAACTTACACGTTTGAGAATTACAACGATCATTAAAAAACTATTTGAGAATTTGGTAATTATTTACTATTACTTTGTCAGAAGCAAATATTACCGTATTGAGATATGTCTCTTATTTATGTACTCTAAAAATGAATTAACGTAAATAAAGGCCCGGTAAAATAAATTCACCGTAAAAATATGAAGAAAAAAAATAGCCTGAAGATCTAACTTAAAGTGTGTAGTCCCAGTAGGGTCTATGTGTATCAAGCAAAGGAAGTAAACAACCCTTATCGCTAATGGACTAAAATCGACAAATAAACATGTTTGAAGAGCAGGAACAGTAAACCAGTTAAGGTGGGTTTGTTAAAGTGGTAGTCAGATTCGAACGTTTGTAATCAGTTGTCATGGCGTTCTATGCAGTTTAGTTACAATCCTTCGGTTCTAGTGGAGGACGTCGTGACTACAGGTTTTAATAGAATTACGCTATATATAACTTTTTCCTATATATATAATGAAATTAGACACTTCAATGATCGCAGGAAATCAATTATAAACATTCTAAAGCAAATATAACATAACAAATTAACAAACCAAAAATCGCTTATAATGGGATTTAATACACACAATCTACAGCTATTATACGCGATAGGAACAGGGTTGCCAGATTGGTTGCAACTAGATTAGAATGAGTTTATCAGTGGCCTCCTATATTGCCTAAAATTAGAAAATAATAACTGTTTAAATTAGAACACTTTAGGTTCTTTTTTGTGTAAAAACGAACAGTTTAGGCAACTCAACTAAGTAAACATACTGTGACAAAATAGTATAGGTTAGTACCTTTAGGTTTTTTTTTTTATTCGAATTATATATTGTGATAATAGCGACAAAATATTATAATCATACTGTTATCGGCAATATACTGTGACTAAATAGTACGGTATAGGTTAGAACCTTCAGGTTTTTTTTATTCTAATTAATATATAATGTGATAATAACGACAAAATATTATAATCTTGCACGGTTTATTTTCGCTACTAATAAAACATTGTGATTACTGTTACGTCATCTTTTCCTATTACATATGTTCAATGTGGCAACGTTGGCAATCAGAAATGATCACTTTCTTCTTTTATAGGCCTACTGGTATTCAATGTAATTTAGTAACGATAATTGTTATTGTTTTTTAAAGTAAAGGTTTTGGAAAGTTATACGGTATAAAGATTGACATATATTTTCGTGATTACTTTCATTCATTGTGTTTAGTGAAGTTATTGTTGATATTTGTTGGTGGATTAAGTGATTTGTTTCTTTTATTTAGTGTTAAAAGATAAAAGAAATAGGCTACTGAAGTTAACCTCTATATTTTCGACTTTTATTTCTCTTGTATTTTCTATAATTTTTATTTCCCGCGGATATTTTTGTTGTTTTTATAATCAGTTTAACGTGTTCTTTCATAATATGAAGAAATTTTAGAAAAACCTCTGGTCACGCCGTTCTCCATCTTTACCAATCCTTCTTTGTGTTATAACTGTAGTCTAAAGTTGACAGTTTCTAATCCTCACCGAAAACTAACTTACATTCGAAAATTTCTAGTATGAACATGGCATTTTGCGACAGTCAAAAAAGTGTCAGGAGTGCGAGAATGTTCCAGTAGCATTTGATAAACCATCAACAAGCGCCACTAGTTCATCAGATGACGACTTTTAAAATAAATAAGTTACTCGAATTCGTATTTCTTTTTCCGTGCCTTTAAGTTAATTATGTTAAGTGATTGTTAGAATATACAAATATATAAAATATCTCAATACGGGAACATTTACTTGAAACATATTGGAACTAGAGACTATAAGTTAGAACTTCAATCTATATTTTTTTTAGGGTGAATTTATTTTTCCAGGCCTTTAATCATGTTAATTCATTGTTAGAATACATAAATATAGAACATATATCAATATGAGAAGATTTGCTTCTGACACAGTAATAGTAAACAATCAGGTACCGAGAAATGTTAGGCCTATTGTTATTCTTTGTTTTCTTATATTATAGTTTTATAATATAGGCTAGGCTACCTAACTGTGTAAGGTAAATAACTATGCAGTTAGGTGTAAGCTTTATTAAGATCCTTTATTTAGGCCTACAATGTTATTAATATAATTTAGGTCTAGGCCTATATACATTAAATATAGGTACCTTTATCCTTAAGATTATGTATTGAGATAATAACATTAAAATTTCAACAGATTTAGTAATAAAACTTAAGTAGAGCATTTGTTTGGATAGGTTGGACACCCTGCCTTGATAGAACAAAAGTGGTATACTCAAAATTTACCCAATGTGCATAGGTTGGCATCACAACACTTCCTAAAAAAAAGGGATTGATTATGATATCAGCAGGGATGTAGGCTATATTGTTTAAAACTTTTATTATATTTAATTTGTGTTGTGTTTATAGGCTAGGGGGGCTTAAGTTTACTATTCAACCCTAGCCTAATATTTTTGCAGACAATGACGTTGTTTTACTTTCTACTGTTGAATACAGGTAGCCTAAACATATTGTGACTAAATAGTATAGGTTAGAACCTTAAACATTATCCTTTAAATTATTATTCTTGCATTTCTGTTGCCATAGGCGTAGGTTAGCCTAGGGTCGAATAGTAAACTAGCACCGGCTAGGGGATTGAATGCGAGTTTAGAAAAAGTCTTCACAAATAAACAAGGCCTAGTGAATTTGAAATAAACACTAGGCTATATTTTTTACATTACGTTTTAGAGTGTAGATGTTGGCTTCTCTGCCACAGCAATTTGGTATTAAGACGTAATTGTAATCTTCACCCAACTTTCCCATTAGGCCTAGGCCTAGGCCAAGAGTAGAACCATTGAATGTGCCCACTGGTAAACATTTTAATTTGTTGTGCAAGCATAAATTATTATTCCTGTACAAACACAAAACAAACTGCATCGTTCCAACTAAATATAACTAAAAGTATAACACAAAGTACTTACGGAACGTTATCTGCAAACAAACTGATTAAAGTGTCTTTCTTAACCTCTAAACAAAGGCTATTCTTTTTTGTTCGCCATAAACATGAATTAGTTTCACTATAATTTAACAAGCTTAAAATTTCTTCACTTAGGCCTATTTAGAATGCATTTTAACTTTTATAGTTATAGAAGAAGGACGGTAAACATTGTTTTTGTCTTTTCTTTTCCTTCTTTGAGTATTACTACTTCTATTTCTAATGCTAATTGCTGTAAAATAAGAATTACAATTTACAATCTACGAATCTACAATATAAAATACAATCTGTGCCCTGTGGCTGTTAATTCCAACTGTTGAACTGTGCTTTTGTGCTTATTCTTTTTTTGTTTATTCCCAGAAGACATTTATTTGTCACTGCATCATAGATAACTTTACTGTAGTCTTTAAAGCCAAAAGCCAATATGACACTATTTTTTACTTTCTCAATATATAGCACGTTGAGTCATAAACCCGAAACTGACAATGTTTACCTTCAGCCCAAGTAAAAATCATCAAAATGATCAAAGAAATCATCCAGATTAATTTTTGTAGATAATTTTGGAGTAATTATGTATTTAGTGGTGCGTAGCTTATAATCAAAGGGCCCAGAGTGACATTTGCAGCTATTATTTTGTCTGTCTATAAAAATTTGTACACAGATAAAATTTTGTTTAAAACTATAAAAAGTATTATGTTTTGTATGTCTATTATTGCATACAAGCATGTATAAGGTACAAGAGGTAATAAACAATGAAATTAATAAAACAAAGTATAAAACTATCTAAGAATCAGTAAACATTTTTTTATAATATAACTAGGGGATACTCAAGCGTGCTCCGCACGACAACCCCCGATGGAACCTTCTAAACAAAATATGTTATGTTTTATTTATAATAAAGGTGTAGGATTAATAATAACCTCAAAACTAAGATGATAAATAATGTTAAATGTTCAAATCAAATTATTTCGTATATATTATAACAACAGTTATAATAAAATTTAAAAGAACCAGTAAGGCTCAGGTGTAGGCCTACACACTTAATCAAAACCCTTACCAAAACGTTACTACCAATTACCGTATATATCAATAAATAGGCCTACTATAATAATATGTCTTATATATTTTTAATTAGGATGTAACATAGTTTTTTATTATTTTTAAATTCCTTAAAGCAAGTTTTTATTGGTTTCTGTGTGTTGAAACATGTGTTGGTTGAGCCTAGGACTAACTTAAAATATTATTTTGTACTAAAAGCTGGACATCCAAATCAACTGTTTTATCTGTTATTTTAATCAATTGGTTGCTATGGTACCTAATGAATGTAAATACATTTATTTAAGAAGTTGTTTTATCAGTCTAGGCCTAACCTAAAATTATGTTTAATTTATTTTACCTGTCTTAACGTCAACATACACACATGATTTTTGTTTTTGTGCACATCTTTGAGTGATATAAGTTTCATCTTTCAGGGGAAACCTCAAGTGAACTATTCAAAGAAGTGCAAAGTTGAAATTTTACCCCATGTTAAATCTCCATAAGAAAAGTTTATTTTCCATTTTTGACCCAATTAACATAAATATTTTCAAAATACAAATACAACCTGCACATATAGGACCGCTAACCTTTGTTTTGGTACAACCCGCATGCAAATCGGTCCAGTAGAACGGTCAGGCTCGCTGTCATTAGTTTTGAAAAAGTTTTTTAGTATACAGGGTGTTCCCAAATTATGTTTCCAGACTTCCACAAATTGTTCCTTTGGTCAAAACAAGAACAAAACTTCCAATAAATAGGTCCTAAAACGCTTAGTTTCCTAGATATCCGCCATTTTGTTTTTTGTACAAAATAATTCATATATCTAGAGAACGGTTTGACTGATTGAGTTCAAACTTGGCATGAAGTTTAACCTGACAATGATACACCTCAAGAAAAATAAACGATTAAATCCAATCATGCGTTTCAAAATGGCGGCTGTTTGAAAATTTAAAACCTAAATTACTCCAAAACCGTACGTTTTAACAAAAAATGTCAAGACACATTTTTTGTAGCACTTTTGATTCCCTATCGGATGGTGTAACTGTCAAAACAATCGGATGAAGGATAACAGTTAAGTTATGTGTACTAATTGGTTTGTTCAACCCGGCATCCTATACCAACACAGTAAAAATACAATATTGTATGGACATTTGTTGTCATTACCTTTTAACTTAACTGTTATCCTCCATCTGATTGTTTTGACAGTTACACCATCCGATAGAGAATCAAAAGGGCTACAAAAAGGTGTCTTGACATTTTTCGTTAAAACGTACGGTTTTGGAGTAATTTAGGTTTGAAATTTTCAAACAGCCGCCATTTTCAAAAGCATGATTGGATTTAATCGTTTATTTTTCTTGAGGTGTATCATTGTCAGGTTAAACTTCATGCCAAATTTGAACTCAATCAGTCAAACCAGTTCTAGATATGAATTATTTTGTACAAAAAACAAAATGGCGGATATCTAGGAAACTAAGCGTTTTAGGACCTATGTTTATTGGAATTTTTGTTCTTGTTTTGACCAAAGGAACAATTTGTGGAAGTCTGGAGACATAATTTGGGAACAACCTGTATACTAGCGGACCCCAGGGCTAAAGAATACATGGGCTGGGTCACTCCTTTGATGTTGACGCTCGCCGACTGTTCCAACCTTCCTCTTGCCCCCCCTCCTATGTGACGTCACACTGGTACCAAGACACGCCTTGTAAGTACAGTTCGCCTTAGTTCTCATGCATTTCCGCCAAAACTTCCCTCTCAATTCTTCCCGCTTAAACAATAAATATTGACATAACATAATATATTCTCCGTTGTCATTTCTTTAAAGGCCTTTGTCCAGTTCGTTGCTCAGTATACGTTTTTAAAGAAGGTATATAATTTCGCGAGATTTTCGCCTTTTGACACATATTCAATGCTAATTTTCTCGAAGAGGCATTCCATGAATTTCTTTAAAAAATTATACAATACACACAATCACCTATATTATATGTTTAACAAGTTTAGTGAATATTGAGCAATATTTTGCTCAGTATACGTTTTTAAAGAAGGTATATAATTCCGCGACATTTTCGCCTTTTGACGCATATTCAATGCTAATTATCTCGAAGAGGCATTCCATGAATTTCTTTAAAAAAATTATATAATACACACAATTACCTAAATTATATATTTAGCAAGATATTTATTTATTTAATGTTACGTTGCAGACGAGATTAATTTATGAAATGTTACCAAGATTATCAAGTAATATTGTCTGCAGCGTTACTTGAATATTCCAAGAAACACATTTACTAACAAAATACATTAAATCAAACATTTTCAGAATTATGAGATATAAAATAAATATATAAGGTAATATATAAATAATAATAAGATTTTAACTTAGAGCACCGGTAATTATTGATAACTCAAAATTTAAAAATAACAAATTTAAAGTAATCAGTTTCAAATTAAAATAAACATTAAAAAATATTATTTACTTAATGTAAGAGATGCAAGCGAGATTACTTTACGTTAAAAAGTTGCCAAGGTCATCAAGTAATTTCTTCTGCAGCTTTAAGTTAAAATGTTTAAAAAAATCTTTACTAGCAAAATGCCCTTAAAATTGTCAGAATAATTAGATATAAATAAATATATAATATACAAATAATTATAATCAAATTTAAACCTAATACAATTATTGAATGGGTGAGATTAAAAAGGAAAACATTCCACTGAACTAGATTTGGAGTAAAACGAAAAAAACTGTTTTACTCCAAAACTGTTTGAGATACTGAAATAAATACTATTGTACATTTGTTCCTAATTATATTAGGTATCACATGATCAAGTTTATTACCATAAATGAATAATATTTTGGCAGCTAGCTTAGTTTATTGTTAGCGGAATCTTTTCCTTTTTGACCTCATTCGGTTTAAAATATTACACAATTTTAGAAACAAACTTGTTTATTGTTAAAATGCAAACTAGGCTAGTCACTGTCATATTCCACATTACTTGCTGTTGGCCAAGTCAAAATATTTTGGTAAAACTGTTCGTATTGACATGGAATATATTCCATTATCTTGGCAACATCTGTAAGTTTGGCTGGTTTGATTGGCACTCTTCCTTTGTATGCACGTTGACAAGGGAGCCTAATATTTCCGCCTTTAAATGGCTTAAAGGTTTCACTGGTAATACAATCAATGAACTCCTTTGCTTCAATG
Source organism: Philaenus spumarius (assembly GCA_018207615.1). NCBI lineage: Eukaryota > Metazoa > Arthropoda > Insecta > Hemiptera > Aphrophoridae > Philaenus > Philaenus spumarius. The sequence continues at coordinate 11,750 of JAGFPH010012349.1, read as the reverse complement.
TAACCTGGTTGTTCCATTTTGAAAGTAAGATGTTTGTATTTGCTAATTTTAAACGATTCCTTAGAATCAAGAGTCAAACTCTTGCAAGTTTTTTTAAAATAAGTAGGCCACCAA
>JAGFPH010012348.1:14054-30573 GCA_018207615.1 Philaenus spumarius | reverse complement strand
TCCGTCATCAATTAATCGGTTGCGTCACTTGTTGTCTTTGGCTAATATAAGCCATAACGTTATCTATATATATTAGAAATCAACTTAACTTCTGACTGTATGTTTGCTATGAAATACTATCATAAAATGGCTTATTTCATTTCGTTATCACGCCGCAGTCAACTGATACCACCACGCTACGATGAAAAGTCTTACTGTAAGAAAGGTTATAAACACACATATTTACCGAATTCTTTCTAGATCTTGTCAATACTAACATTCACCATTCTTCCATTCACTGTTTTGGTTGAGTTTCATCAACATCGCATTAGTAGTCATTACATAAACACACTAGTTCTCTTTATTATATAAAGCAGATAAACATTGAGCGAATATACTGTTCAGGACAAAAATAGGGAGTAGTGGATGACCCTAGTCTTGCAAATTCCTCTGACTCTTCATTGACTTTCAGTAGTGTCAGCTTGACCTCTTTTCCTACTCCATTCTAAGCCGCATTACATCCACTTGTGATGTCCTGTTGGGTGACTTCAGAACCCTCAGTATTCCCATTCTATCTATTCTTTATCATGCAGCCACCTCACAGAATATGTCTGTTTAGATCACTAACACTTATTTGACAGGCAATATCAGTTCTGCATTTTGAACTCTGGTTCTCAGTGAACAGGTGTCACTCGTTTTCGATCCTTCGGTGTTGGCGAATAGCACCACAGGATTCGTTGCTATTTAATTTGTATTTTCCATCTCACAATGACCGACAACTGTCGTTTTATTTGATAAAAATTATTTTTATTAATCTAAATGCTTATTAAATAAATGCAATCTGTTTTTTTTTTTTCATAACGTTTGGGCAGTTAGGTAATCGAGCATATTTAATTTCAAATGCATATTATTCAACTGAGTTGGTCATACATGTTATTAAAAACAAAGTAGGCTTAGGCCTAAACAAAATATTTCCCAGCGCATTGAACACCCCCAAAACATATTCATAGAATAAATCGATAATTCAGTTGTACTCTACTACTGGAGCTAAAACAGAACGCCATACTACTCATTTACAAAACATCTAAACAATTACAAAAAACAGTTCATCAACAAACAGAATTTTAATTAAAATACATTAGATTGAAATGGTGTATTATATACTTAAGTGTTCCACATTCAAAAACTAATATATTTTACAAACAAGACGTTTATTCATAATAATATTTATCAAAGACATCCCAAAAGTGCCTCTAACACAACCTCAAATCTAGCTTTGCACAACATTGATCCTAACTACACCTTCAGAAAACCTGAAGGAAAATTATGTCTGAGGGAAAATTGATACATTCGAAGGATCTCTATCTTCATAGCACTAGAGCAAGGACAATTGTTTAAACAATAAATAGTAATTTAATTGAAACCGTATTTTCAACTCTTTAAGAAACCAAAAACACACAAAATTAGAAATAGGTAAGAGTGGTGTAGCAGTAAAGATAAGCAAGACAAACTGACCTAAAACAGCCATCAGTTGAAGTTGTCTTCCGAACGGGAATTTTAAGTTTACAGACGTTACTTTTGTTTACGTCTACTTATTTATTTCGTGTATAGTTTTCATTGTGTGTGTGTGGGGGGGTGTGTGGGTGTGTGTTCTAGTTTTGTACAACAAGTTTGAATACTTAACGAAGTTAACATGAATGGTTGTAACGAACATTTTGTATGGATCTGACGATTATTTTTTCTTGAGATTAAAACTGGTAATCGCAAAACATGGAACTGACCATTGTAAACATGACCTACCTACTTTATACATTGAAATATCGGTTCTGGAGCCTAAAATATAAAACAAAATGTAGTAAACACAATTTCTTCCATTATAAAAAGCTCGTCAATTTCGAATCGTGTTTTAGTTTCCATACATTCCCAAAGATGTTTATTTCCTCGGAAACTATCTTACAATTTTAAAAGTAATTGAGATAACAATAAAGAATAAGAACAGCAGTAACTTGTTAAAAGTTTGTAGTTTTGTTTTGTCGGTTATAAAATTAATACTGACCTGTATATGTCCAGTATTGCCCTTGAAAAGACATTCAGTTATTAGCAAATCAATATGGCGGAGCTAGTGACGTGTCTCAATGCACAGGGACAGAGTAAAGAATGCAATACGAACCTTATACTTGTCAAGGGAAATAAAATAGAATAATTATTAGCGAATTTCCATAGGAAAAATGAGCTATTGCAGTGTGGACCTTATGGTAAGACCCAAGGTCGGGAGTAGCAAATGAGCACCGATCATGGTCCCCAGAACACGTTTTGGGTTTTCATTAAAATTCATATGCATATGTGTTCGCACTCTAGCGGCCGCATTTTGAGTCCGATTTGGTTCAAATTTGGTACATATGTTGGTTGTTTACGTTGCTCAGACGAGTTCGTTAGCGAAACAAATCCTACAACCAGAAGCACGTTTTTTGACCGGAAGTAACTATTTTTTGAGATATTTCCTACGAGAATGAATTTTTTTTTGAGTTTTTTCTACAAGTATAAATATAGGATATTATTCTGAACATTTTGTTTTTTACGCGACGTTATAGCTCGTTTGGTTCCCAAAAATCAATAAAAACGTAAAATACCAAAAAGTACCTGGTTCAAAGCCATGTGGTGGATCTTACCGTGGGGTTGGCGTATTGTGTATTGAAGATACTCCCAATAATGGGGTTGGCGTGCGACACACACAATGCTTTGTGTGATGAAGATACTCCCAACATGCGGAATGGTGTGCGAAGCACGCAATGCTTTGTGTATTGAACATACTCCCAATATGCGGAATGGCGTGCGAACCATTTTTCAGCTATTCATTCGTGAATATACCTAAATTGTTGGGTTTCCCAAATTGTTGGTTAAAACCCTAAATCATAGGCCTTTAAACTTAATTTTGGAAATTTGCTCAACTCACGTCAGTGGTTCAGCTGCGTGGTCAAATTATTTTAACTGAATTTTATTAGTGATCGTACTAAAGAATGGAACATCCTTCATTTTATTATAGTTTGTATTAATTTGAAAACTGCACTCAAATATATCTCTACACAAATCTAAAAAATAAGTCGTTTTTAAATTAAACAGAATTTTGTTAATTTAATTTTTAGATTTAACAAATCTTCTTGTAACCTTAAAATAAGTAAAATGTTTACAGACTTGTAGCATTAAAATAAAATTGTCATAGATTTTTATTGGACGTCTTTTCATGAAATTTTGAAATGTTTAAACAAACAAAAACATCGACGATTTATATAAGTGGCACTAAAGTTAGAGGAAAAAAAACAATCCTAATGGAGATTACCTATCTAAAACGATAAATTGTACTTACCTACTTAGATTTGTTTATTTTATTCAAATACAGAATGTCCAGCTTCGACTGTCTGAAACTGTATGGGGTTATTTATTTGACAGCTAAAACAAGCAAATAATACAATATAACATATGTCGTATCTCAAAAAACAATAGTTTTCTTGCAACAATCCTTTTAAAAATCGCGGCAGTTGAACATTGTTTATGTTAAATATCTAGAAAACTGTACATTTACACACAAATTTAAAGTCGCCAAATTTTTAAACTATTTCAACACAAATCAAACGACATATCGTTTTTAATAACTGAGTCATGGAAGCGGGTATGAATATTGATACAAATAGACATTTTACGTAAACAATTTGTTTTCCTGCAACAATCCGTTTCAAAATGGCGTTTATAATTTACTTTAAATAAATTATGTAAAATTCTGGAGAACATAAGAATTGTATTTTCATTTAGTATCAATACATTTGTTTTCATATAAATTAATGGGTGATGTGTGCTTACCCAGATTGCATTTTTTCGCCGAGAGTATGCTATAATAAGGTATGATTTTAAAATACATTTTTGGATGATAGCAACAATTTTGTTCATTTCTTAGAAAGGAGAATGAAAATTTTCTAAAGACTGTAATGGCCGTGATTAACTAATACTTGTGGAAGTATAGATTACCCTTCTGCATGTCACAGTCTGGGATGGTTACATTCAGCAATCCAAAATACAAGTTGAAATAAAATTGCAAGAATCGAATTTCGTTTCAGTAAAACTTAGAGTTATCAAGCTTGATATCGAACATGAAGTTTTTGTACTTTATAAGGAAAATCTGAAACGCTCATACTACCACTAGTTTTCATGTACGCTATAGTAGATTTTCTTCAGAACTGATCAAGGTACGCAATGAAATTTGAAATAGTTGGAAAGCTGTTCCAATAATCTGAACTGAAAAATATTTTACTTTTTATCTATGGGGACAAAGTTTGGTGCGTCAAAAATTAGATACGGCACGATACTGCCTTGTTGGGTATTGTTTAAGAGGTCTTTATTTACAAAAATCAAATATTTTTTTACTTTCTCACTATACTATAGTATAGAGAAAGTATAGTGATCGCAAAAAAATCGATGTTGAGATTGTTGTGGAAATATCCGTTTTGGGACACCATGAGTCCAAAAAAGTGTTTTTTACAAAATGTCTGTCTGTATGTATACACAGCTAGAGCGAAACCTATTCGATCGATTTCAAACAAATTTGCACCAGACATGTCAAGTAGAAATGCATAGATGCATGAAGAACGGTTTTGAATATTTTTGAAAAACAACCCCCTTTTTGGCAAAAAAAACCCAAAAAATCAGTTATTATATTTTTATAAAAAAACGGCTCTAACGATTTTGATAAAATTTGGCTTATTTGTAGAACTTAATGTACCCTACCATATGCAGAAAACGGAATCTTTCTAAAAATTCTCGTTTAGGTAATAATAATAATAATAACTGATTTTTTGGGTTTTCTTTGCCGTAAAGGGGGTTGTTTTTAAAAAAAGTTTCAAAACCTTTTTTCATGCATTCATACACGTCTAATTGACGTGTTTCGTGCAAATTTGTTCGAAATCGATCGAATAGTTTTCTCTCTAGATAATAATAATAATATGTATTAGTTAATCTCCTTTTAATAAATCAACTGTTCTACCCAACCTACAATAATTATGAAGTCACAGCGAATCTGTTTAGTATTTTAAATATTTTGATTCCATTTCAGATCACGGATTAGTAATTTAATCAAACGTTTAAAACCGTCAACTAATCCAAAATTAAGATGTAATTTAATGTAGTGTTGTGTTTTGTGTTAGTGTTGTGTTTTTTTAATTCTCCTGATGATGTTCGAATGACCGAAATTGCGATAGAGACAAGGTAATTACATCTTAATTTTGGATTAATTGACGGTTTTAAATGTTTAATTTAAATATGTTGTGAGAAAGTATGTGCCAGTTCCTGGTACTGTTTATTTTATTTATAGTTTTAATATATCTCCGAAAATGTTGCTCAACCAATTATTTGGAAATTGAACTAGGGGTTTTAATTCATTAATGGCTTAGTTTAATAGTAAATCCAGTCGACTAACAAAAAGCAGTTTGCATGACCCTATTACCGCTTCCGTTCTTCTCTTTTACTTCCCTAGTTCATACATTGTTATCAGGAAAATAATTTTATTTAGTTTCATGTTGTTTCTTATTAGATATAATGTATTTGTTTGACGCTTCTTTACATTCTGGTGGATCACGTATATATCAATTATTAAATAATAATTAATACCTATGAAAAAACTTATTTAAGTTTAAACCACGGAACCCTTGACGCGCGAGTTAAACTTGTACTTCTATTTTTATTTGACATCTCAGTCATTTTTATGTGACAAATATTACACAATGTCTGATGAAAAGTTCCAAGCTATGAATCTAAATTTCTTCAAAACATCCACAATGTAGCGCTTTGTAAATACTGCCAACGAAAATATTCTGAAATTTCTATTACAATGAAATTTGATTATTTTAAAACAGATTGTAAAATAATTTGACGATGCAATCTTTGTACAGACCGTGACTTTCCGCTCAAAAATACCAAACATTTGCGATTCCTCCAAATATTACTTGAAAAATCTATTTATATAATAAATGCAAGCGTGGTTAGTCCATGCGTGCCAATATAACTCGGTAACCCACCCCGTTACATAACTTCATGAGGATTATGTGATATTGCAGTCCTTCGACTCCAATACGTAAATAAGGTTTCTGCTTGGAACTTCAGGGATATGGCAGGGCTTTGATAACCGGGCAGACCTAAAACTTGGTACATAATACTCTTAACTGTATTATGAGAATGTTATGTACAAGAATGTATGAGATGGAAAAAATTGTACTAAGTTGTAAAAAATTGTTCAAAGAAAATATTTCAAGTAAAATTTACTCATAGACGTAAAGTGCGCGGTTAACAGAAATGAGGTTTTTAACCTTACTGCCCACGAGGTTTAGGTTGTTTTGGACGAAACTCACTTTTAAATTTGTTTTGCCAGTGCTCTCTCTCAATATTTACCGGATATATCTTTTATTAATTTGTGCGAGAGAATCCACTGGTGCCCTGGAAGTAAAGAATCATTGTAATGCGAGCTGTTTTACTTTATCACTATACTATAGTATAGAGAAAGTATAGTGATCGTAAAAAAAATCGGTGTTGATATTTTTGTGGAAATATCCGTTTTGGGACCCACTGAGTTAAAAAAAAAAATAGTTTTTACAAAATGTCTGTCTGTATGTATACAACGCTAGAGCGAAAACTATTCTATCGATTTCAAACAAATTTGCAACAGACATGTCAAGTAAGCCTGTATAGATGAACGAAAAAAGGATTTGAAAAATTGTGAAAAACAACCCCCTTTTTCGCAAAAAAAACCCAAAAATCAGTTATGTTTTATAAAAAAACCGGCTCTAACGATTTTGATAAAATTTTGCTTATTTTTAGCCCTTAATGTACCCTAACATATGCAAAAAACCGCATCTTTAAAAAAATTCTCGTTTACCTAATAACAATAATAATAACTGATTTTTTGGGAATTTTTGGTCGAAAAGGGGGTTGTTTTTCAAAACCTTTTTTGTGCATCCGTACATACCTAATCGACGTGTTTGGTGCAAATTTGTTCGAAATCGATCGAATAGTTTTTCCTCTAGATAATAATAATAATAATAATATTTATTAGTTAATCTCCTACTTTAATATCACCTCTCCTACCCCACCTACAATTATTATGAAGTCACAGTGAATCTGTTTAATAATTTAAGTATGTTTGTGAGAAAGTATGTGCCAGTTCAAGTGATCAGGTTGAACCTAACATTGTTCTGTCTTCTTTAGTAACAATAACCCTTATTTATAGTTAAAAAATAATGAAGGGCTGACTTGACTTTCTCGTTTCCTGCTTGGCTTGTGTCTGTAATTTATTTCGAAAGTTTGTTACAATACCATAAAGTAAAGTACAAGGTAGATTATAATACAGTGAAATTAATTCAATTAACAAAAGTTGCATAACAAATATGATTACATTATTTACTAATATATTATTTTAGAATATTCCAGTAATTAGTTTCAGAAAATCCACGGAACAATTCCTCCTTATTCTTAACACAGTAACTACTCTATGTTAAGTACTATTTGAATTTGTGGGCAACTAGCACGAGTTACAACACGAGGCAAAACAACTCTAGACAATGTTTTTTGTAGAAGGTGTAGTGTGAAGCATAGCTCTGCACGTTTAAGCAGACATACGGTACTAATTGAAGGTGTAATAGTCCCTGACTACGTGTTGTAAATGCGTATAGCTTGAACAAAATTGGAATTAACACCACTTGTCAACCGATGAATGCTTTTAGCCTTCCTACGTCGTACCAGCCTCACTCTATTATGCAAGGCAGATCCGTGTTTTCTCTAACTAGAATGTAAAGTGATTGTTTTAGCTTTTATGAAGGGGAGTTTGCCACCCTGCAATGGCTACCTACTATGAAAATTCATGCATTTATAGCTTGGTTGAAAATTATTATTCTTTTAAAGGTTTAGTGAGTTACATTTAAGGGGATTCCCTACTAAAAAATTACCATTTTAAAAAAATCTTCTTTTCCTGATTCTATCGTTTATAAGGTTCAAGAAAAACATAACATATGCCACAAAAGTTCTTTATATCAGTATGAAAAATTTATTCAACGACGCACCTACTTTTGGTCTAGTTGAACTTCTTTATGTTTGCTGTTTGGACTAATAAGTTTTAAATTTTTTTAAAGTAATTGCAAAGAAGGACAACAATGTTTATTATTAGACTTTCAATGCCTCCAAATATGTAAGTAAAACATATCTTGACTACAAATACTGGTTGTGCAAGTTATTCCAATCTATGGCTACAAAAATAATTCGACCACGCAGCTGAATCGCTGACGTCAGTTGAGCAAATTTCCAAAATTAAGTTTATAGGCCTATGTTTTAGGGTTTCAACCAACAATTTGGGAAATAGGTCTACTCACGAAGCCGTTGAACAGCTGTCTGTGTGTACACAATATATTAGTAGAATTTGTTTGCGCCTAGTGGCTTCGCGAGTTTGCACTTGGCTTCGAACCGGGTACTTTTATGGTATTTTACGTTTTTATCGATTTTGGGGGAACCAAGCGAGCTATAAGGTCGCGTAAAAAAACAAAATGTGCAGAATAACATGCTAAATTTTTATTTTTTACGAGAAAAAACTTGAAAAAAAAATTCATTCTCGTAGTAAAAATTTCAAAAAATAGTTACTTTCGGTCAAAAAACGTACTTCCGGTTGCTGGATTTTTTTGGCTAACAAACTCGTCCGAGCGACATGGACAAACAACATTTGTACCAAATTTGTACCAAATCGGACTTAAAATGCGGCCGCTAGAGTGCGAAAACATATACATATATGTAATGTATATATACATATATATATATATGATTTTTAGTGAACCCCAAAACGTGTTCTGGGGTCCATGATCGGTGCTCATTTGCTACTCCCGACCTTGGGTCTTACCATTAGGGCCACTGCAATAGCTAATTTTTCCTATGGAAATTCGCTAATAACTAATGGAATCTTTAAACGCGATTTCCCGCAACTTTTCAATTTTGATATTTTTACACAAAAGTTCTTATAACTGCTAAACTACAGTGATGAAATGTTTACCACAACTTTAGTAGCTTATCCTGCAACTTTTTGGGTATTGTTATTTCTCTAGGACAAATACAAGAGTATTTAAAAAAAAAATTCTAAATCACAAATTTGTTTTATATATATATATATTTTGTTGTTGTTGTAAGGTCATAACTGAACTTGTTGTGGTAAGAATATGATTATGCCCAAAAAGGTTAGTGTTTTTTATACTCTTTAAAACATATCAAACGGCCAAATTGGTTCAGTAGTAAACAAGTTATAAAAGATTTTAAAAGACCATATTTTTTGCCTAAAAAACCACAAAAAAATCTCAAAAAGGTATGTAAAATGTTTTTTCACAATTCCTATAAGTGTAAACAATTTTGTAGGTTCTAATGAATACAACAAAATGATTCATAATTAAAAAAGGAATATTATAGAAAAGCCCTATTTTCAGTAGGGAATCCCTTAAAACTACACACAAGTTATAGTATAAAACAAGTTGTAGTAAGTTAGATTCAGAAATTGAGCAGATAAAACTTTCCTAATTTACACCCAAATTCATTCCTTCTCATTTGGAGATATGTAAACTTTTAACCAATGATCGGACCTAATATTTGTTGAGAAATCTGAAGTGCGTAACATTCGACACCTTTTTATTAACTTGCCACTCATCAAGTGAAAATACAGTGTTTGGGACTACTTCCCCTCTTTTCATTATACCCCCCCTCGTCATGCATAATTTATTCCCTCTATTCCGTTTTCGTCTGCAATTTTCTTCGCTATTGTGATATTTTATTAATAACTAGGGATTGCACCCCTGCTAGCATCGCTCACCAGATTACAGTTTTTTTATAATCTGATATTTTCACTGCAATTAGGACAGAGGCACTTTGATTGGGGTAGGGTGTTAGTAGAGATCGCGCCACCATAGATCCAACATGGCGGCGGAGGTCTCGTGGCGGTGGGTGTCATGGTAGAGATGTCTTGGTGGTGGGGTGTCATGGTGGAGTCGATGTCATGCGGAGGCTGTCATGGCGGGGGCGGGACCATGGCTGGGGCGGAGGGTGGTATCCTAGGTGCGGTATTTTAGATCCTGATGCATACTCATTAGACCCAGGGTTTTTGCTTGTATGACATGATTTTTTTTTATATAATAGAGTGTTGGTTGTCAAAAAAATTAACCGATTCTAAATTTGCTTTGTAATTTGCTATGGTAATAAAATGTGAATGTTTTCAAAAAATATTTGCTGTTTCAGTATATAAACATATTCAAATTATTTTAAGCTTTTGATCCAAATGAGCTGTTTTATTTATTATGACTTTATGTTGTAAAAAATAACCCACAACAGAATTTTTTTACTTTCTGACCACAAAACACCTAATTTTGTCCATAATTTTTACTTTTTATATTTTTTAAATATTAACTCTAAATATTTCCGGGATACAAAGTAGCATAGAAAACTCCCTGAAAATTCCTATAAAAGCAAATGAAAGATTCGTCAAAATTGGTTCAACGATTGGAAGATTAGACAAACAGACAGACTAAAAACAAAAATTGTATTTTGACATGAATTTTTTCGGTACCAAATCACTATAGAATATACAATGAATTACCTTCTAAGGTCCGTCTTGTGACTTCAAATTTATTTTGTTCTAGTTAGTTTATGACATGTTTCGAAGTTTTCATAAATTTATCATCAAATACCTCTTGTTTTCTTCATCCACCCGATGAACTCGTCATACATTAAAATTGTTAATCAATAGTGATAATTTTTATATATTTTTATAACACTTACACACTCACATAAAACATTAAACAGTCCTATCCAACACAGGTGTAAACTCTATTAACTCGAAACATGTCATAAACGTAATTACAACAAAAACAATTTGAATTCACACGAAGGGCCTTAGAAGGAAATTCATTGTAATATTAAAAAATGCATGTTTAGGATTTTTAACGTCTGACTAACCTTATGAATAAAATATGAGTTATGAAATCATAAACAGAAACTTAAATTTGATTTATAAGTATAGATTAATTTAGAAATGTTAATCAATAGAACAGCTACAAACAAAACGTATTTTAGAGAAGTAGTGCTAAGTTGTTTACTAAAATTTTAAGTAGTGGTACCACGAACTGGATACATATTTTAGCTGGAGTTTGTTAATGTTCAGATTTTGTTTATTTTTACGCTGGCATTGTAGGTTAAAAGGTGTACACCACATAGTTTATGATACATTCCTATCTATGCGAATTAATGTTCAATTCCGTTAACTTCAACTGCGAGGAAATATTAATAATGCATTTTAAAATGTTTTGGTTACAAAACATGTTTGTTAATAAAAGCTTCCATTAATTGATGTTTAGTCTCGTGTTGTGTCATGAAATTTTCACCTCAAACAAATGCAAATATCACCAGTGGATTGTAAACATTCACTAAGTAACGTTACTATCTATATAGTACAAATGAATCGCTGTTCCTTTGTAAGCGCATCACTTGAGAACGGCTGGACCAATTTGGCTATTTTTTGTTTTAAAATATTCGTAATAGTTCGAACTAGGTTGTTATATAAAGACAAATTTGAAAAGTTTCCCGAAAAAGTTTCAAATTTGGAAAAATTAAACAGCTTTTTTTGTATGGATTCAAGACATTAGGGAACAAAAACAGCTGTTCGAACAAAAAGCTTAGCAACATGTCATGTTTGTTTACATTCATTACCATAAAAAAATTTACTTAACAGTTTATTATTCTTCAAAACCAACAGTTTTTTAGTTAGATTGACCAACCTAAAGCAAACAATAAATAATTGTTTAAAAAACTGAAAAAATACGCTTTAAAAGCAAACCAAACTAAAAACTTTAAAATATTTGTAAAAACAGCGTGGGGTGCTTTTCATCAAATGTTACAAATATTTCATTGGAGATATTTATAAAAGTAGAGTTATTGTACAAATATAGTAGAACGCACCCCACGTTTTTTTACAATTATTTTCAAATTTTTAGTTTAGTTTGCTTTTAAAACGTATTTTTTAGTTTTTTAAACTGTTATTTATTTTCATATTTTTAAGTCTCATTTTTTAGTCAGGGGACCATGATCGTGCTCACTTACTACACCCAACAAAATTAATGAGCTCCCGAAGTTTCTGCATATCGTCGTGAATCACCCTGTATATAAAGTTTTGAATGACATCCGAAAACGTGTTCTGGGAACCATGATCAGTGCTCACTTTCCTTGATAAGTGTGCAAATTTTCAAATCAATCCGACGTTTTGAAGGGGGTGAAAATCAAGTCGTGTCTGGGGACCATGATCAGTGCTCACTTACTACACCCAAAAAAATTAATATTGCATTGTCATCGGTCCTTGATAAGTGTGCAAAGTTTCAAATCAATTCGACGTTTTGAAGGGGGTGAAAATCACGTTCAAATATTCCGTTACATAGATACATGCCAAGCTAATAAAAGCGTATTAATAACAAAAATCAAATAATGTTTACTATATTTTAATTTAATTCAAACATTGATTGTTACATATTATATATAAAACAGCTGATTTGAATCAAAAACTGAACATATTTTTAGGTTAGGCCTACAATGAATAAAAACACATTTATTTGCAACCAATTGGTCTAATTTAAAATCAGCGTTTTTACAATTATTTACAACTATCAGTTTTTTTTTTAGATTTGGTAAAAGCAAACAAAAGGTTTACTGTATTATCTATAGGCCTAAAGGTTTACAAAATATAAATCTAAATTTGTGTAGTAAATTCATAAGTGGTATAAAAACCATTTTGCAATTCGATTACTTAAGTCAATGTAATGAAATGGAATAACTACCATTTAAAGTAAATCAAGCAATAGCTGGGCATACTAGTATTATATAGTTCAAAATATAACCAATACGCAACTCTTATGCCAGTAAGGCAATGCATCGTGGTATAAAATAGTAAAAGGACTGAGTAATCACGGTAGTTGTATTCAATCTCAGTTGCTTGTTTACCTTAATAACCTTAGTTTCTTTAACCATTTCCATCTTAAATTTAACCATTTATCTTTAACCATTTTAATCTTTTCCATCCTGTTGAGATATTCTGATCAGATCGCTCTCCAAATTATCCAGCAATGTTTGCCTCAGATGACGTGCTCTTTTAGCTCTTCCTGATAGTTGGAAAAATACTTTTGGGGACTCTAGATTCCTCCATATTTCCTCATGTCCTAACCATCTGCTAGTTTGTAGCCTATTACTCTTGAAGGTCTGAGTTTGCTTTGTGGATTATTTACGAAAATCGTATATCAACTAACCTAATAAATAAACAAATGTATGATCTACCCTTCCACTTAGGAAAAGATTTTAACAAAAACGTGTTCATTATATTTCACTCCAAAATAACGAAGAATATTAGGGTACAAAATGTATTACAATGGGGTAAGACGTTTAGAGGTGAAATTTGTATGAGTCACGCCTAAGTACAAGGTCTGGTGGAGTAAAATACCCCGTAACATGTTTTCATTACACTTAAGTGATAAAGTTTTATACAATTTCCAACTCCAAACTTGGAACTATTAATCATGTACAGAAAAACTGATTCGAAAATTCCTCGGACCTAAACAATATTGAGCAATTGGAAATACATTTTATCGTTTTAGTCTATTATGGAGTTTAACGTTATCTTCGCTTACAAGTTACCGTACTAATGTGCTTGTCTACCAACCACAGCAAACAACTTCCACCTCTGCAGCATCATAGCATTGTACGAAGAGCTTTACAGTACATCGTACATCGTATTTACAGTACAAAATTTTGTTGCGGCATTTTGGTCTGTTGTTCTAGTTGTCCGTTTGCCAATTATTTAGAGGTCAAACAGTATCACAAATAATTGTCTTAAACAGAAAAGCAAACCCGTTTGAACAAAGTAATCTCCACAACGAGTGTATTTTCCAATTGCGCTTACCACTACACTAGTTCTTCAGGAGTACAAGTTCTTTGTTCTGGCAACACGCCAATTAGATGCCCTAAATAACTTTCCGTCGACCTTTGGAAGCAATCGATCCGTTCCTTTCTGACATTAGGTCTAATGCCGCAATATTTTCTGTAGTAGCAACACCGAACTGTCTGCTAGGATTTATGGGCGACAAATCTTTCACCATTAGTTCTGTAAATCGTAACAAATGTAAACATTTGTAAACGCTTTCAAATTAATAGGCATTGTATTTATTTATTGTTTGTCTGTATGTTTGTGTATTAAAATTATTAATCTATTTTGATTTATAATGCACCTTTTACTGATAGATAAATTATTGATTTCGGGGAAATGTGAAATATTGAAACAGTAGAGTTTCGTAAAAAAATCAGCCGTTTGGGAAATTTGTTATAAAGGCTAAAACATTAAATATAAACCAAAACAATAGCTGGAAGAAATTTAAGCAACGAAAAGATTTTTTTTTAAATCGATGTGACAAGTTTAAAGCATTGCATTCTGGTTGACATGGGAAGTAGTTAATAATTTAATTTTTTCTCAAAACAAACACGAGAAGTAAAAAGTTAGGGGCCTTTAATTTTGTGCTTTGGTCAATCGAAAAAGATAAACCTAAAGAAATATTAGGAATGTAATCATAAGCATAAAAGAAATCAGATGTGCTTGTAAAGCGGTTAAATTAAAGGGTTTGTTATGTTTTCATTAAAGACCCTGAGCACTTAACGATAGTAGTAATTAAAACAAAACAGTTAATATAAGAAATTTTAGCAATGGAAAGACGTACATGAAAGGCCGGGAATTCATATATCTATATATTATTACAGTTTGTTTAAGATAACCTTTTTAAACTTACCGGGAGGACATCTGTAGACTGCGGCGCGCTAGCGGATATACGATGCGCAAAATTGAAAAAAGTTACTAATATTAACAAAGAACCAGAGAGGAACAGAGTTATATAGAGTGGATTTCCCTATACTGAATGCATGCGGGGCAGTGAAGCCGGTAGAGTCCGCCATTAGCGGCCAAAACTCGACAAGACCGCTGCTCTTGACTCGCGCGAGCAATCGACACCGCTTAATAAGGGGGCACTCCACCTTAATATTGATAAAAATGAATACAAACTTACATTTCTTTTTTCTTCACCTAGTTTTGCTCCCTGTGATTTTCTGAACAATTTGATATATAATAAGTATAGATAATATGCTTATAATTAGTTTATTTTATCTAAAAACGAAACGCGTACTTGTATATTCTCCAAATAACTGAGTTTTTTTCTAGGCCGTTTTCCGAAAGTTTTGTTTCTCACGTTTTCATTTACTGTGGCTGACATAACTCAAGTTGTATTTGAGATAGCCTCATATTTTTTTTTTATTTCGAAGAGGGCATTTCATTGTAAAACCTCTAGTATGGATATACATTAGTTCCTATAGTAAAAATTTTAAAAAATGATTAAAAAAAGATTTTACTAAAATTTTTTATAAAAAAATTAAATAACATATTTTTTACAGAAATATTTTATATAATTTAATATCCATACTACAGGTTGTAGAGTGGAATGCCCTCTTCAAAATAAAAAAATAAAAATGAGGCTATCTCAAATACAACTTGAGTTATGTCTGCCTCAGTGAAACCTAATTAAATCCGTAAAAATTAACCCGCCCCCGGGGGGGGGGAGGGGGGAGAGGGGCCAAAACTTATGGAAAAGTCACTATAACCAACACTCATATTATAAAACGTAAAATAATAATTAGATTTGCTTAAAAAATAAAGACTTTTTTTTTAAAGGTGGAGTGCCCACTTAACATATCACGTCTTTTATACCTATAAACATCATTCAAAAATTATGAAACTTCACAGTTAGAAGGACGAAACCTTGCTGAAGGCAACAGTGTGCTTTAAATGTACAAAACGTATCACTGTAGAATGATAAAAAATGTTTATCTGAACATGTTTATTCAAACAAATTATTTTGTGAAACATCTTTAACATACAAAAAAGTGTACAATTTAAAGACAATCACGGAAAATACTTTTAGCCAGAATTATTGTTTTCTCAGTTATCCTTAACTCACCAATAAAACGTGACACATCGTTTGATTTGTCTTTAGATCGTCTTCATTATTTGTATCTAAAAATTTTCTCGTAAAATGTTTAGTTTTTAAATATTCAAATTAAAAACAGTTTGAACTGCCGCCATATTGGTATGGATAACTGCAGCATTATTAAATTTTGCAACTTTGTGTAAACCAATGTGATAAATTTGCATGCTTAGTTTCATGAGTTTCTTAAGCCATTCAAAAGATTAAAATTTGTCTTAAAAAAATACAGACAAACAACTTCTAAACTAAGGAAGATACTACACATCTTATTTGCTAGTTTTGACATGCTGAATAGAATGGTAAAGTTTTGTCAAATGGTTGCGAGATACTCAGTATATTCAAAAGAATTTGCTAAGACTTTTTACTTTGACTTTGAGTTAGACACACATTTAAGCAGCTTAATCATTCAACTGAGGTTGTAT
>JAGFPH010012348.1:0-10669 GCA_018207615.1 Philaenus spumarius | reverse complement strand
TGGGAGCGCTCTTTCTCGCTTTTGGCCCAGTGCGTATGCGCGAGGTGAGAGACGTATCGTTACGTCACAGACAGCCAATTCACAACGCAACAGACGTCCGCGGACGTCGGTGAGGTACTGGGAGCGCTCTTTCTCGCTTTTCGCCCAGTGCGTATGCGCGAGGTGAGAGACGTATCGTTACGTCACAGACAGCCAATTCACACCGCAACAGACGTCCGCGGACGTCGGTGAGGTACTGGGAGCGCTCTTTCTCGCTTTTCGCCCAGTGCGTATGCGCGAGGTGAGGGACGTATCGTTACGTGACAGACAGCCAATTCACACCGCAACAGACGTCGGCGTACGATTTCCAGAGATTTGAATTACTTTATAAGAAACAACTATGAGCGATCCTTTAAAAAATGAGTCACATCCTGTCACACAACGTAACGTATGCCGGTTTGAATTGGCCTTTAATACTGGTTTTTGCCTGAACTAAAACATTGTTTGCACACTTTTGCACTACATTCGAAATTGTACATATTTTACACATACAATAGAATCAATCAAACACATGAGTTGTGTGGAATAGCAATGCGGAAAACATGATTATAGCTAAATATGCGGTTAGTAACTGGTTAAACATTTATTCCAAATTTTACTTACAATAATACAACTGAAAAGAAAAAATCAGCCGTACACTGTTGGTTGTAACCTATACCGACTGGGCTGTATAAATAAGCATGAAAAATATGTGTGTGCAACTTCATCTTTACTTTCTTAGGTTTAGAAACCTAAAATTACGAATACAAACTTTGTACGGTAAAAATCAAAGCACTTAAAAAAAATTTAAACTATTTTTAAATTCACAACTGTAAAAACTAAGGAACAAAGTCTTTTTAAATAGAATAAAACAACTGCTTAAACAAAATATAAAATACGTAAAGGCAACATTTTGTGTCGAAAAGTTTTATAAGTAAAATAGATTTATTTTGGTTCTATGACACCGAGATATTGAGGTGTTGACAATAGTTTTTTTTCTAAATCGAAAACTGTAAAAAAGTAAGCACCTAAATGACAATGCTGCGTTCACAGCCTTGTACAACCACTAGTTGCGACGCCTATATATACGCTTGATTTTAATTTCAGTGGATCTACACTACAGCTAGGTACGCACTTGGTTACATATCCATGCTCTCTATATATAGTACAGATTATAATGCAATAACGTGCTAAGACCTACACATGCAACTGCGAAAGCTCTCTTGTACGGCTTGAGCTACTTGGTCGATTAACCTGTCAGGCTTCATTCAATCGTTAGGTTAAGTGCCATTAGCAAGTGGGGTAACCATTTATGTCATCATTACTAAGCTTTTAATTCTATTTTAATAAAAATATAAATGTACACAAATATAAATTTCACTTCTGCACAGCATAAAGATTTCTAATAAAAGAAACAAAAATTAGACAAAAATTGTACGTAATAATTTTTAGGAACAAAATTAGTGTTGCCCACCTAATCACATTTTCACTGTTTTACGTGAAACTTAAAATACGTGTGAGTATAAATGCCATATTTGTGTTAAGGATTGTAAAATTGTAGGCCTATTTGTAACAATTTTGTATTTATATTCATTATTATATATACAAATAAAGATAAAAATATTATATTTCAATTGCTTTCTAACTTCATATTGATATATCAAATGATTTAGAAGTTATTAATATTATAATGAAGACATTAATAATGGAATTTGTTTATATGCTATACGAAGATTTACGAATGTTTCCGAAGCTAAACGAATGGGTATCTCTTCTTTAAACTTGTATAAATGATTATATTGATAATAAAAGGTTTTCTTTATATTCATTTTATAAACTCAAAGCAAATCTTATAACGTTTTATACGCTACATTAGTTCTTTAACTCGTACGTTAAAAAAAAAAATCAACTTTGCAAGACTTATATTGATTGAAGTTGTAAACATAACCCCAAAGTATAATATACGCCAGGTTTTGTTTAAGTATTACAGATGATGGGCGAAATCAGCTGTTATATTATGTTGTTACTCAAGTACGTACGTATGTACGGACGTACACTCGCTTTTATAGGAGTTGATATTGAATGCTGCAATTATTGTTAAATTTATTTCTAGAATAAATAGAAATATGATTACAATACGCCTTCTAAAAGTGTAGTGCAGCCAACATAACCACATTGTTTTAACGTTGAAACGTTGCTTGAAATGAGATAAATTCTAAAATACTAATCAATATATTTTGGAATCAAAAAATACTCGAGAAAATTAAAAGAAATATTTAAAATGAATCTAAGGAAAACATACAACACCAATTTAATGATATTAGTTATTTGTCAACTTGAAAATATTGCATACATATGAGCACTGACCTTACGAAAATAACGAGAGGTTCCAAAGAGGCCGAGAATGCAGCTAGGTAATATATAGAATTTTCATAAATTCCCTTTAACCCCTCATTATTTTTGCTACTGAAAGTAAGTTAACAAAACTTTTGTATATATCTTGCGTTGCATATCTGACCGTCTGTGATTTGGGGAAGGGGGGGGGGGGTTAAGGGGGTTAACAATTTTAATATTAAGGTAGGTCGTGTAATACATGATTGAAAATCTAATGGAAAATGATATTGTTATCATAACATCAAAGCAGGTTATTAATTTGTTAATGTTAGAAATAAGTAGGTTGTACTGTATGTTATTTTTCAGAATTTTGATTGTCCATTACTTTGAAACGAAGTAAGATATTAGGCCCCTAAGCTCTAGGTTGTACCATTTTGTTTCTCTTTTAATAAGCTTATCAATGATGTATTATATGACCTACCTTTATATTTGAAATTTTTAACCCCGTTTACCCCCTTAGCCCCCCAAAATCATTGAGAGTCAGATATGTCAAAATGTGTCCTGTTGTGCAACACAAGATATATACAAAGTTTTGTTAACTTATTTTCAATAACAAAAATATTAAAGGGGCTTAAAGGGACTTTAAGAAAACCCTATATATTTAATAGAAATTAATTATATACGGTATATATTGTTAAAATAAATGTAAATATTTAAAGTAGAACGTGTTTGAATAATAATATTAAATTGTTCAGTTTAATAGTGTCGTTTGTAATAAATGTAATTGTGTTTTGTTATACGTTGCAACATCGACTTAATGAGCAAGTTTAAACCTAATATTTTTAAGAACTCACAATTTTATGGTGTCTTTAATGTATTACTTGTATATATATATTAAATAATAATATGAATAATAATAATAATATTCATATTAATGAATAATACGCTATTATTTCATTTGTGGTTTGGAGTTTAAATGTAGTATAAGTTCAGTTTGAAACAAGCTGTTAGAAACAATATAATAAAATTCGAAATAAATACCGAATTAGTCTACTATTATCTTCTAGTGCGTTTTTGCACTTGTAGGTTGGAATCTCTGCTATAATATAGAGTAAATGATTATTGTAAATTTTGCTTAAAAATTTATTACGAATGACAATAATTCATAACCCATTTTAGCTGGCTTAATATTAGTTTATTACCATAGCTGCCCGCTGTACATAATAACAAATACACACTTAAACTTATAGTAGATCAATATGAATTTAATATGTTTAAAAACACATTTTTAATTAGGGGTTTGCCTAAAATATTTTAAACTTATGATTAACTTGGTTAAACGAAAGAATCTTAAAAAAATTACATCATTCAAAATACAATTATTCAATGTCATACTACTCCATACACCTTAGACGTTTAAACTTTCAGAGATTTAATTACGTAGCAAAATAAAAGAATAGTTGGCGAATAATTAAACAAAAAAATTTGTACAAAGAGCATTTACTAAAAACGTACAAGAATAATTATTGTTAACATGTTGGAAAATATATTATATTTATGTAATTTCAACTGTATGCTATAAACCCTCCTGTACAATTTTGACTTTATATTAATACATTTTAGAAATACAAAGTGAAAAAAAATAGAAACTGTGAAAATAAACTATAGTCTTTCGGACATTAATAATGATATTATAGTTAATTAATTGTCTTTAGCCCAGAAACAATATTTTATAATATTGAAATGTCATATAAAAGTGAGTAACAATAATATAACAGCATTTTTCGGGGTTATGTTTACAACTTTATTAATCAATAATATAATTTCTTGTCAAGTTGATTTTTGTATTATGAGTTATAGAACTTATTTAGGCTATAATACATTATAATATTTGCTTTAAGTTATAAAATGAATATAAATTCAACCTTTTATCGTCTATCTATTAATTTATATAAATTTAAAGAAGGGATAAACATTCGTTTAACTTCTTAAACATTCGAACATCTTCCTTTCAACATATAAAAATATTTGATTATTAATTTCTTCATTATAATATTAATAACTTCTAAATCATTTAATATATCAATATGAAATAAAAAGCTATTAAAAGATAATATTTTTATGCTTATTTTGATAATGAATACGAATAACAAATTGTAACAAATAGGACTAAAGTTTTATAAAATCAAATATAAATTTTGCAACATTTACCATTTTATAATATTTAGAACAATTAAACTATTGGATATACCAATATGAAGTAAACGTACACTCAAAAACAATATTTTTATCTTTCATGATATATTATAATATATTATGTAAATAACACATTTTAACAAATAGGCAAACAGTTAGTAATCCTTATAATTGTACATATTTACCGAGTTCCACCTCAGCATAATTAGGTAGCCCTAGATAAAGTCTGTTGTTTAAAAAAGTTTTTTCTTTTAATAATGTATTTCTGATGTGTATTAATCAGCCTGTGATTTTTCACGAGAGAGTACTAGTCCTGTATATAAACCCTTAGATACACCCCTTGAGTCAGCACGTCAAACTATAGATACACAGTTATGTTATCTTACTGTGCGAGTCCATATCTAGAACCAGGTCACAATCTGATTTATCTAAAATCGATCGATACAATTCGGACTGAGAGTCTAGCTGCAATGGAGACATCTAGTGCGGTTTATGTTATATAGTAATATGTAAATCATTATTATAATGTCCGGCTAATTGTATCTACTTTAGACGTTCGTAGATCGGTGGGCTTTTTGTTAGACTTGTCCAGCATATAGATGAATAATTATGGCGTAATTAGGTCGACGGATTCTAGCCGATTCCAAGCCTATTTAGTTATCTGTTATGTTTGTTGTGTCTTCCAGTCAATCGGTAGTATTAGTTCATTAAATAATAGTCTAGTAGTTGCAAAACTGATGTTTCGTGTTTTTTTTCAGATTTTGTAAATTTGTAAGTGGTCGGATATCAAGATTTTTGGACCAATAGGTTACAATGGCGGGTAAACTAGCCATCTTAACTTCTAATTATGTGATCAAGTACAGATGGAAATACTGCGAAGAAGCCGGTCGCGCAGGCAGGCGATTGTGTGTGAAAGGGACTGGGCGGGGTGTGGGTTGTGACTGCTGCCAGTACTCTACTACCCAGTCTGTCTTTTACGGCCGGAGCGGGCCGCATGGCTTACAGTATCACTGATTTCCTACAAGAGAACAACTCGAATGCACATTAATTTTTGTTTGTACACCTCAAACAGAATAAAATTAAGTAATTGTTTCCTTATCACATTAATAAAGACTACAATGTTTTTAGGAACGGTAGTGTACTAGACAACGAGATGAACCTCTGTCACCGTCTGACTAGCTACACAGACCTAAACGCTGTTAGCGCATGCGCATTGGCCGTCCCTGCTTCTGCGCATACAGCCAGCCGCTTCATCACATACATTTCCATCTGTATATTATATATTTCTCTGTCCGTGCGTTACAATGACCAAGAAGCACTTGGAAATTTTGTATCGTCACTGCCTAAGAACATGCGTGTCCAATTTAATTCACTACAGAACAGATCATGCACAGAAAATGTAACTAGTACTTTATACTAATTTAAAAATTATTGCGAACAAATAAATAATTTCTCGAATTAAATTTAACTTTGGTGATGTACTTCAACCAATCTTTTCTAACGAATTTAACTTCGGATTTATTTCACTTATTTATTTGGGGTTTTTTAAACTTTTAGTCCTAACTGTGCCAAAAGTTGAGTCATGTATTTTGACGCTGAATTGGTAGTCTATTCATTAGACTTGACGTACCTTAAGGACGTTGTAAACATATTATTTTTGTGTAAGAGAGTCTTCAGTTTATTCTCTGCCAAGAACACTATACAAAAGTTGAAGAGCACTATGGCTACAAAATAACACTGATTAAAGAAACACTGAACCACAAAAATGAGGAACAAAAACAAAAAAACTGATAATGATGTTATTCGAATACACATGCCATCGAAATGTAAATCAGGGTACACCAATAAACATAACTTTTTATTTAGTTGTTCAGTTATTGTTTTAGTGGCTTGGGGTTTCATTGATCAGTGTGAAAGTAAACACTATGTTGTTTGCTCAAACTATTATTAAAAATATATTGAATGTATAACTGAAGTTTAATGGACTTTTTACTGAAAAATTTTCATTTTAAATGTATTTTTCTACATACAACGAAATTGGCATTTAAAAGACCAGTAAAATGTTAGCTGCTAAATCTGTAAGTCCTGGTATATGTGAGCCCTTAAATTTGTGAGACCTAATAATTGCGAGTCCATATACCTGTAAATCCCGTATATACGAGCCAAAATCTATTTACAAAATTGTTTTCTTTCGTATTTATTTTCCTTAAATTACGATGTATTTAATCAAATTAGTCCAAACCGTATTCGGGTATCATTTTGCTACACGGATTTTCGTAATTGTATTCTAAATAACTTTTTTATTTCGTGTAAGGGATTCGAAGCAAAACTCGTAGACGTTCGTCGTTTTTTAGGGGTACAAATTCGGTTTTAACGCAAGTACATCACAAAATTAAGCAAATTGTATTCCGGCTTGGTTTTAAGGGTAATTTTGAAATTGTATTGAATAATGTATTTACTTAATTTATAAAATCCTATTCTTGCGACGTTTTTCCTCTCAAAATTCAGTCTATAGTAGAGGAAATGAGGAAATAGCTTCTCAGTGTGCATTAAAAGTCCATCTACAGTCACTCTTGACCTCGAACTACCGGGTTTCTACTTTAGGCTAACATTATTAATAGTTGAATATATGCTAGTTAGATTCCTTTGCAAGTTAGTTTTATTGGTTTTATACAATTCGTGTCATTTTTTCGTAATATGTCAAGCAAATTACCGTACTTAATAGAATATAAAAGAAAACCAAAATTACTAACATAATATTACAACTATTATAAATACTTACTACAGTTGAGTCCTTAAATTGAACATTGCCATGAAATAGAGTGAATGCTGTCTTATATACCTCACACTATAAACAGATAACTTCCAAACGACACCGTTTTTTTATATACTTCATTTGATTATAAAAACAATTACAATTAATTAGTTGATTGGTTTATTTTATCTTTGCTATTTTCGTAAGGTTTTATGCGTCGTCCAAACAGAAAAGAGGAAAGTTTGTTTTAAAAGACGCCTTTTCACATTACATTTCAAGCAACCGGATTACTGCCCCATCAATTTCTTTGTATTAGTTTTTCTTTCGCCAGATTCGAGATAGATTGCCATCGCACCTGCAGTCATTTGTCACATACATGTAGACAAAACGGACTTTCTAAATAAAATAAAAATGTCCTACATCTCCGCTATCTTGACTTTGTTTACATAAGAGTATTGCTAAAATTAAATTCGTTCTATTTTTACATGCTACGTAAATTCCAGTAAATTCATGACGCATTCAAAAAGAATTTACAACCTTCCTGAGTAGATCTTACGTTGTCCTTTGTATGCATTTAGTATATTTAGTAAAGTTAACGAAATCCTAATTTTCTTTAGACAATTTTTTAGTGACTTATCAATTATCCTTTTTTTTAAGAAAGTCTTTATCCATAAATTAGTTTATATTAAGCAAACTCGTTCATTTCTATAAGATTAACATTACACAAGCAAACATGCCTAAGGTACGAACAGAATAAGTAGGTCGCGGTGGAGATGGAGGTCGCATTCGCGGTCGATGTCGACATCCATGTAAAAGAAACACATTGTAGTAAATGGAAGAGAACAGAGCAGGTAAGTCGCGGTGGAGGTTTAGCGCGATGACATCCAGGAGGTTTACATCGATGTTTTTGAAAATCAAATGAGTTTGTTTTTACATGGATGCCTACAAGGAGGCTTCCCTGTAATTGGTGCGGTCAAGGCCAAGTTGCCATCCCCCTCCACAGCAGCTCGCATATAACACGGCTGGCGTCTGTCATTCCGTGCGCTAGCTCGACTGAGCAGCGCAGGTAACCTCCTTGCGATGTACTGTCGACATCGTCCGTGACTTAACTAGTAGCATCCACCGCAACCTCTACCTCCACCGCGACCCACTTGTTCTGTTCTTACCCTTAGGGTAACCGCATAGTGGAGCGGCGATACAAGGGAAGAGAAAAGCGACGAATACAAACACGCGCACTTCACTATAACATCGGAGAAGAGCAATGCTAGAAAGACCGTTACGACCAGAGATCAGAGCGAAAGAATCAAACATACTTGTTATTGTCGCTATTATCACTGGTGGTTTTGGTTTTGGCTGAATTAAAATAGATGTAAAACTGTTTATTCGTGAAGTGTTTGTCAAAAATGGTACTACAAGAAATCAACTTACTTTAAAAAGATTATAATAGTACATTTCTAAATAAGCTTTATTATTAAATGCATTATTTATTATATAGAAATTCAATTTGAAAATCAGAGGATGCCTCTCAATAAAATTCAATATTTTGTTAATAACAAAAATAACCGTACATTACCCTAAATAATTAAAATAATATATAATTTAATTACTACTAAAAAAAAAAAATTATAGACAACCTCTCATTACCAATTTAATTTCATAACAGACATTCCTTGTTAAGAAATTATTATTGTTTAGTATTAATTCGCAAAAACAAAAATTAAACGTTAAAAGCTTTGTAAATGTAAATGTAAATGTAAAAGTCTTGCCGTATTTTAAATAAAATTTCCCATTTGTTAATTGATCCTAATTACTACATTACAAAATTATTTTTATTCGTGTTTCTTACATAATTCTTTCTTAACATTGGAAATCAAATCAATTTTATTTAGGCAAACAAACGTTTTGATTGTTTCTCTTATAATTCCGCATTATTTGTCGACCTATTGTTTTCTCTTGATATTTTGGTGTCACGATCGCCCACAGAATTTGGGAAAGATGGAATTTGCTCCACAGCGAAATCGAAGCCTCACTTGGCAACTAGCCTACAATATTGTATAGGAGACAGATGGAAATCTTCAATGAAGAATTTTCCGTTAGTAAGAAATTCATTGTTAGGGAGAGACAAAAAAAAAGAAGAAAAAAAACGCAGGGCACTATTGAACACGACAAAAAAACAGAAGAAAAATGTGACGTAGTTGTCGCTCCTATCTCCGCACTTCTATGCGGTGTTATTTCTTTACTCACAGCTCTCTGCTCTGTCGCGCTTATCACAGCTTGTATCGCTGCTTCACTATGCGGTTCATTAATAGTCATCTTATTTAATTTAAAACAAAGGTGATTTTTACATGACAATCAGCTGTTTAAATATTATCAAAAGTAAATAACAATAATCTTAAAATAAATTAAGGAATATTTTTTAGTAAATTTCAGTAGTATTTCAGATTATATATATATATTTTTTTAAATAAATTATGTATTTGATTTTAGGTTAGGACTTGTTGTTGAGCTCAAGACATGTCGTTCTTCTTACTCTTTAGTATGACTCCGGTAAAATTGTAATTCAGTAATTGTACTGAATTGTATAATTCAGTTTAGAAATTTGGTAATATTTATCATTTTAGCTTTGAAGGTATGAATAATCTCAGACCTTTAACAAAAAAATGCACAACTGTAACAACAGTTAGACATAATATAGTATCATTAATGTACTATAGCCACCGGACCACAAGATTACACCACGGTTTCGAAACTCTGCGTTTCCATCATCAGGCCGTACAAAAACACACAAATCACTCGATTCGAGGTCGTCACAAAAGTTTAAACAATTAAAAAACACACAAAGCAACACACAAATGTTAGTAGCACGTGGAGTCTAGATTTGCTACTAACATTTGTGTGGTTTTTTAATTGTTTTAACTTTAGTGACGACTTTGATTGAGTGATTTGTGTGTTTTTGTACGGCCTGATGATGAAAACGTAACGTTTCGAAACCACGGTAGCCTTTATGAGGTGAGTAAATATACCACGAGACGGTAAACTATAGGCACGGTAATATTCTTATAATAATAGAAATCACATTGGAAATAGGAAGGAAATGGATTGGTGAAGCGTGCAGGGTACTCTCTTAGTGAATGCTGTAATTAACAAAAATAAAAATAAACAACATTTGTATTCCAAAACACTTCCATCTTAAATTTGTGCTACACCAATGAAGAAATCCTTATTCAATATAAAATTGAAAACAGTGCACAAACTGTATAACCTTCAAAATTTAATTTAAGTTTTGGGAAAATTGGTTTAAATCCTCTCTCGATGAAAAAGATCGGTGGTCCACATCAGGATGTGTGTACAAACAGCAGAATTCAA
>JAGFPH010012347.1:0-25883 GCA_018207615.1 Philaenus spumarius | reverse complement strand
CCCGTACGAGATGTTAAGTTCTTCGGTAAGCTCCAGAATAGTCATTCACCTGTTTGATCGTATAAGTTTGGCTACTTTTTGCACGTTTTGATCTGTCTAATAGGTCGAAGGACGTCCTGACCATTCCTCGTCTTCAACCGACTCATTTACGCTTTTAAATCACTCATACCACTTGTAAACAGCCTTCAGAGTTACCACATTATCGCCATACACTGATTTTAACGTTTCATGAGCTTCTTCGGTACTTTTTTACAACTTGAAACACAATTCAATGTTAATGTATTGTTCTAAATCTACATGCATGACAGACATGGTAAACACAACCTCACTCTGTGTAACAAGCTGCTGGCTCCCTGTTACAAAGGTCCCTGTTCGGGCGCCATTTTTGTAATGTGCTGCTACCTTGCGAGCCGTTTACAAAACAAATTTATTAATAATAATAATAAAAAAAATGAATTTTGACAAGTTTTTTTAAGTTGATTTTACATTTAAAAAATATTCCTTTCTATGTAACAATTATTTGTGCTCTTATACCTTCAAATTATGTATTTTACTTTATTTATAAATTTTACTTCAATCCATTTAAGTATTATCCTAATCACAACAAAAACAATCAAACCCAACCCTAAATTGAAAATACGTTATAGCCCTGCCAGATCTGTGTTTGTCACAGCTGACGGGTAAATCTTTGTTACATATGGTGTATTTTATAATATCTGTGTGCTCAGTTGGCAACTACTGGGCGACCCATCTTAGAAACATAAACACGGAGAATATGCCGCCAAAACTTTGTCACTGCGGCCGCCAAACTTGATACACACCGCCATCTTAATTCTAGCTTAATTCTACACTGAATTTAACTTCTTTTTAGGTTCATATTTACCATGCAGTACTTTGGCCAGGAAGGAAAGGAATCGAATTAACGAAACATAATAGTTGGCATTAGTTTTTTAATGCCCCATTTCAACTTTTAAAACAAACAAAGAACAAATCAAATGAAATTGGCAAACCATAACTTAATCTTTTCTTTTAAAACAATCACTCAGACATTCACTCCTATTATTTATTATTAAATTTAAACATACAACAGTTGATAGAAATTAAAACCTTTTGAAATGCAGACTTAAATTTACTATAATTTTCTACTTTACGTTTTTTGTTACTTGAATTTATAGTGCACTCTTATAAACAAACAAAAAAATTAATCTACTTTAATATATATCTGAAATTTTAGAAAAGAAAAGCTTACAATTTTGGAATACTCAGCCCAAACATTGTCACTGTTTTACATTTTCGACGTATCACTGTCTATTTCACTTTAAAACACTGTTCGTCCTAACAACGAAGCGTCTAACACTCGCCGGCCATCTTGGTTTGAAACCCACGCTATAGCTTTACAACTTCCAACCTTGTTAACTCTTACAAATTTTGTCTGATCTTCACCATTATTGTTTTCGCATGATCATGCAGTCTCTATACACTTTGCCATAACCTAAGGCATATTTCTTCAAGAAATATCGCAGACTTTCACTACTTAGTGAACATTGCATACAACGCTATAGAAACACGCCTCTACTACTTGATGGTTCTTGTCCAAGTGGGTGACGCTCCGCTGTCTTTTGTCACAGTTCGCGCACTGACGTCATCTCGCGCGTGATCAATTTCGATCTATCGGAAACACCTTAGTGTCATTTCAGATCTGCTTTGAGGCTAAGAACCTGTTATTTTTTGTGTTTGACGCCTTAACGCGAGGCTATAGTCTTGTGACGTCATCTATATTGTATTCCAGACCTTACGTCCATATTTTAATGTTACTATTATCTTTTATGAATTTGTTTTATAACAAAAATTAAGTGATTAATATTAATAAACAAATAAAGCTGCCTGCATTACCCCTGTGGATTTCTATGTTTATTACTTTAAAATGTCATCTTAAATTTGCCTAAATCTTCTAAACTTTGCAAAACTCCTCCTTTTACGTTACGCCCTTATTTATTATTCTAATTCCCTTAAACTCACATATATTACATATGGAAGCTGACTGACAAGTCAACAAGTGATCAAACTTGACACTGCCTGTCTCAACAGATCAGGCTATCGGACATATTAGATCAAACGGATGTAGCGTCAGCAGTTGCTGAGCTAAAAAGACCACTCCTCGTAAATTTTTGGGTTCTTTAACTTGGGGAAATAAAGTTTGCCTCTGTTTTAGGGACATTGTGAAGCTGACAGCACAGTTTGTCGCGCGTAATGGCCGACAGTTCCTTACCAACTTGATGAACCGGGAACAGAGGAACTATCAGTTTGACTTTCTGCGGCCGCAGCACTCGTTGTTCCAGTACTTCACCAAACTGTTAGAACAGTACACTAAGGTAGGTCTATGTTATTACTTTGAAGTTCTACTGTTAAATTCTTGGGTGAACATAGTTGGCAGTTTTGATTTTTTTAACACGTTCACTGCTAAGGACGCACATGTGAGCTTGACACTGAACACTATGAGAAGCGGCCAACGCACAGTGCTTCGCACGCCAACCCCCATATTGGGAGTATTTTCAATACACAATGCATTGCGTGCTTCGCACGCCAATTTTAGGCCTATGTGCTATGGACGCACGTGTGTGTCCGTATTAAAATATTAGTGATTATTATGTAGAAAGGTTCAAAAATAAAAAATCAAGTAATTTCTACTCATTCAGGCTATAAATATAAAAAATGAAAGGTCAGCTCCTAGTATAGGAAATACAAAATTTGCGTAGCAGTGAATGTGTTAAATAAACTCATATAATTTTGTTCAGTGTTGTGAAGAGTTAAGAAACATTGCTGGTACAGTAGAATCCAGATAAGTCGGATCTCACTAAACCGAAACCGGTTTAAAAAAAGAAGTGAAAAAATTATGCTGTATATGAAAATATAAAATACAATACACATTGCTTGAAATGCACAACACCGTGATGTTCTATAACTATGCCTGTGTTTATTCCAGGGATTACATTCTAGGGTGATTAAATAAATAGTAAAAGAATATTTAAAATACAGAAAAATATGTTTAGATCATTTTCAATTTAAAACATTATGATTCTTATAAACTACATTTTACAAAGCATGGCATACTGCCCCTGCTATGTATACAGAGTGTTCATAAACTTCCTGTAACCACTTTTATTATTTTTGTTACTGAAAATAAGTTAACAAAACTTTGTACTAGAGATGGGTCGGTTCCATTTTTTTTTCGGTTCTCGGTTCTAGAGTCAAATCGGTTCTATTTATTATACAAGGAATTTAACAGTAAAGTATAAGATTTAATTTGAACACTGAAATGATTAAGTATTTAGTAAGAAGAAAAAAATGTCTTCTAGAAACTACAATATGGTCAGGAGGCTAATTGCAAACTTTAGCCATTTAGCCTAGATCAGGAAAACCTAAAATATGTTTCC
The DNA here is from genome assembly GCA_018207615.1 of Philaenus spumarius. Taxonomy (NCBI): domain Eukaryota; kingdom Metazoa; phylum Arthropoda; class Insecta; order Hemiptera; family Aphrophoridae; genus Philaenus; species Philaenus spumarius. The sequence goes on along the minus strand of JAGFPH010012347.1, from coordinate 22,449 downwards.
AAGAATGCTGAAAATGAGGCCTAACTTAAACTAACATATACCAGTACTCCATCTACTCTTTGCCAGATAGAGGGTTAACCTACCAGACAAATAGGCTAGGTAATTAAATAAAAGTATTCAGCTAAGTTACATTACATATGTTTTTATTTTTTATTTAACCTACCAGACAAATAGGCTAGGTAATTAAAAGTATTCAGATAAGTTAAACTACATACAATTTTATTAGTCCTATCAGAAACCATAATTGTAAACATAAACAAATTAAACATAAACAAATCCTAAGTATAAACAAATTAAATAATTTTTAAGTTCAAAACTTTTTTTATTTTTCCTTCAAGTTTTTGTTTAAGAATACCAACATTTTTACCCGCTCAGGGTCTAGTCTGTTTCGTTTAGTGTCCACTATGTTACCAGCAGAACTAAATAACCTTTCACTGAACACTGTTGCTGGTGGCACACATAAAAACTTAAAAACTAATTTCTTTAATCTACAGTATTGGCTATGTTCCCAATACTGTCCTACTTCCTTGGCACTGCTTTCAGGATTCATAGTGGGTTCAGCAAAATACTTTTCTAACTCTTCATTAACACTGTTTTTGGGGGTATTTTTAGAATTTGTTGTCAAAATGTTCCTATATTTGGCCCATATCCCTTTTTCTGGTTGAGCGGGGTTAGTGGGTTTATCATCATTACAATGTTCTTCACTATCAAGTGAAGTTCTCATTTCAGATAAAAGTCTTTGTTTAGCAAAGTCCAATTTACTATCACTTGAAAAGGGTTTGTCTTTAAACCTAGGATCCAGAAGGGTTGCAGGTCCAAGGAGAATGTGGCTTTCAATGTCCATAAACCTGATTTTCACAGATGAAAGCAAGTCATTCTTTAGCCCTTGAAGTCCAAAACCATAACCTTTGGACGTACAAGACTCCATTTGATGAATAATCACTTTTACCATGGGAATTATCTGAAAAAAAAGCATATTCTTAAGTCAAAACTTGAATGCAAGTACAAAACAATTAACAGTAAAACAGCACAAATATTCCATGTTAATGAATAATAAATTCATCATATCAATTAATAATAGATTTAAATCTGTAAAGTGGCATACAGTAGGCCTAATATAAACCAAAACAAGAGTTGATATGAAGTGAAAACTACACAATCTCAAATAGCCTAAGGCCAACCTATGAACGATAAAAGATGAAAATCAGAAATTAATCGACACATGAACACTTAGCAATTATTTATTTTAGCAAAAGTATACATTAACACTCCAGGAAATATTAATGTTATGCAAAAAATCTTAATTGATGTTACTTGGTGGCCTATAGATGTAAAAAAAGTATCCAGGACCAAATTGCCAATAATGTAGTATGTATGCATCCATTAGTAATTAGTACGAATCGAAGGTCAATGTCAAAATATTCATAGGCCCATGTAAATTATATAGACCTAATATGGAATGGCCTACGACCTATAACAGTAACATGAACCATAACAAGAGTTGATTAGAAGTGAGAACGACACAATCTCAAATAGCCTAGGGCCAACCTATAAACGATAAAAGATGAAAATCAGAAATTAATCGACACTTGAACACTTAGCAATTATTTATTTTGGCGAAAGTATAAATTAACACTCCAGCAAATATTAATGTTATACAAACAAAACTTAACTGTTAAAAACTTATAAACGTTAACAATGTGGAAACATACTGTTACTAAAGACTAAGTTAAAATTTCATGCTATATATATATTTTTTTAATGTTTTCTTTTTCAAATCTATAAGTTAGCAATATAACCTTCAAATCATTTACAAATGCTTAAAATAACTGATGAATAAAAAGTGCTAATGTTGACCTACATATTCTTTTGTAAGAAGTCTCTTAAATTGCTAGGCCTAGGGCTTATAATTTCAATTCACCTCAGAAATTGTAGATGATTCTTGGCTTAGTTGCAGAGTTGCTGTATCAAACACTTCAAGAATTTCTACAGCAGCCTCTATTGTTCTCCAATCATCCATTGTCAATTCTATAGTAGATTTCATTTCCCCACTTGAAACAGCCATCACCAGAGCGTTTTTTTGTTCCAACAATCTCTGTAGCATGTGGAGCGTAGAGTTCCATCTGGTAGGTTCGTCCTGTATTAATCTATGTTCAGGAATCCCCATTTGTTTCTGACATTTGCGCAAAATTTTTGTATTTTTTGCAGAATGTTTGAAATTACCTACTAGCTTTTTACACTTTGAAACTAAATTGCTAATTTTAGAATTTTTAAGGAACCCATCTTTGATGACCAATTGCAGAGTATGTGCAGTGCAAGACACATCATTAAAAGTCGATATTTTAAGGGCAGCTTTAATATCTGGTCCGTTATCTCGTACAATTGCCACAACTTTACCACTAAGACCCCATTCTTCAACCTTTTCGGTTAAGAAAGCCATAAGGTTTTGTGCTGTATGGCTAACTTCGGGAAATGGTATAACTTCCAAAGATTTGTGTTTAAAATCTAAATAATTGTCACTATTTGAGGTTAAATAGTGACAAGTTAATGCCATGTAGTCATTACCGCTAATGGACGTCCACATATCAGTAGTAAGAGCTACATATAGCACACCTTTCATATCTTCTTTTACAGATTTACACATCTCAATATACATTTCAGGGATGATTTTATTTGCTATAATTTTCCTAGATGGAATTGTGGTTCAAGGTGTGATACCAATTTACGAAAACCTTTGTTTTCCACTAAACTTAAAGGTTGTAAATCTAAGCATATCATTTCTGCGATGAGATTTGTAATTTCTTTTGATCGGGGATCAGTGTTTTTAAACTTAGAAACTTTGTCACACATTTCAAACAGGGTAGGTTGTTTTTTTCTTTTTGGTGGTCGTATTACCTTTGGATAATGTAGGCCTAGGCCTAATGGGGAAATATCACTTGATTTAGTTGATCCCGGTGAAACACATATTTCTGATGAGCCAGATAATGACTGAAGGTCAGTGGATGTACAAGATGATGTAGAAATCGGAGACAAATAATTTGTTGAGGTAGAGGGGTTTGATAAATGAAAATCAGAAACATAGGTAGAACTACTGCAGTCAGTTTCTGTCCTTAGTGATTGTGAGAAAGTTGGTTGAGGATTTTCTAACTTTGGCATGTTAGACAAAGACAATTTAGTCTGGCCTTTAAACTGTTCGTCAGATTTTAATTGTATGCTATGCACTTTTAATAAATGTTTTTTCATGGTTGATGTTGATTTGGAAGCTCCTCTCGAAATCAGTTTTGAACACAAATTACACTTCGCAAAAAGTCCATCACTCTCAGCGTCTATTATAAAATATTGCCACACTTTTGATGCCATTGCTAAAAAAAAACAAAAAGACTAGCCTAGCCTACTCCGGTGAAGTTTCCACTTTTCAACTAACTAAACTTAATACGTTAATATTAACTATTGCAATAACTAAAATGAATAAAAAAACTGCACAAAAACTGAATACTGTAGGCTTTGTATTTACACACAGCACACAGCGTTATTTACTCGACATTACTTTGTTCTAACAAGTTGTTCGGCGGGACTAACCATTAAACTGATGCGGTGACGCAGTCGAATTGAATTTTCGGCTATTTCGATTATTGAAGTTCCGATAATTTCCGAACTTATCCGAATTGCACGCTCGGAAACAAAACATATAATATTCTGAGTCTGAACGTTAACGCAATCATAGTGAGCCGTAAAAAAAATATTATACCGAATCGGATTCTGAATAATTAAAAAGTTGTTTTATTTTTATTTTAAATTGCAACGCATTCTGCTATTTCGTAACTGAAACTCTTACGCGATTTTAATGTAGACTTATCTGGGATAGTCAAAAAAATGATATGTCTGCTAGCCAAGTAATACATAAGGCATTGATATAGGCTGTAACAGTGTAACATACAGCTGTTTGTTATTTGACACTTTTTCTTGCGTAATTATTTTAATAATTCATACATTTTTTTTAACTTTTGCGAATAATTAAGGGATTATTGATTTTTATAATCACTGATAGTAAAAATATAAAACATAATTAATTACGCATAAATATTAATTTACGAAGGCTACATTATCTGATGAAATGAGCATCAAACCGGCATTCACGTTCACCATAGCCACACTATCTAGTTCAGATAAACTAATGCAAACAGTTTAGTTTTATATTTTATTTTATAATAACCGAAAATTTGTGAATATTCTTGTTTTCTCTTTTTTTTTGGACCACTATGAAGGGGTCTTGCCGAATTCACGTCAATATTCGACATCAATCGGGTCCGGTTCTAGAACCGACTTTTTAGCTCATCGGTTCTCGGTTCCGATTTCACGAAAAACCGGCGGAACCGAGAACCGGTATCGGGAACCGACCCATCCCTACTTTGTACATATATGTTGTGTTGCATAACAGGAAACATTTTTGACATTTCTGAACCTCTATGATTTTGAGGTTAACAATTTCAAATATAAAGGTAGGTCATGTAATACACCATTGAAAAGTTTATTAAAAGAGAAACAGAATGATGCAAACTAGAGCTTAGTATCTGCTTTCGTTTCAAAGTAATGGGCAATCAAAGTTCTGGAAAATTATATTGTTATCATAGCATGAAATCAGGTTATTAATTTGTTAATATTGGGAATAAGTAGGTTGTATGTTAAATGTAACACATTTAAAAATAGAAACTGAAAACAAATGTAGTACGGTACCACTAATTTATCTGAGTTTCTATGTGAACTTGAACAACTTTTGGGAAAAATGTAAATGTAACCGGGAATACAATCCTTGGCCTTTCCTCCTAATTTTCTCTATTCTCTAATAGGACAGCAATACCTCCCTCATTTTGTTCCTGATTTTGTTGTGGTAGCACTCAGTTTTGTCTTTTTACAAATGAATCGCTCAAATGCAGACAAGGTTGAAATGATTTTTTTTTACGGACAAGAATCTGCTTCGGTGCTATAATAAAAATATAATTTTCCAGAACTTTGATTGTCTATTACTTTGAAACGAAGTGAGATACTAAGCTTAAGTTTGCGCCATTCTGTTTCTATTCTAGCTTGTATTCTGAAGCTAAACATCAAACTAACTCTAAAAACTCTTTTCGCGGGAATCAAATATTATAGAAATTAGGAAAAAAGAAAACTCTAAACAATACAGTTTAAGTTCAGTACTATTGGTAATTGTTTACTTGCGTCTGACCAGAGGTTATGTTAAATTTGGCTTATATTCTGAAACTACTAGCGGGAGGTAAGTCTATGTTCAGGATGATATATTGTAGTTTATGATAAAACATATTTTAAGTTCATATTAAGGAAGGTTAAATACAAACATAGATATGTTTAGAAATTAAAAAAAACATCTGTGATTGTATAGAGGTTAAGTAAGTTCCTTGTGTTTTCAGTTTTAGAAGGTGCAATTCTGTTGTACAAAAGAACATAATTAGTACAGTATAGACTAAAAAATATCAAAATCCAATGTTGACATTCTTCTTCCGATATTGTGATAATATCGGAAATATCGAAACAAAAATATCAATATTTACTATTATTGATAATATCGCAACATAGAGATCTTGGGTTCTCAAGATATTTCCACAGACTTTTGACTTCAGTAAATAGCATTATTTGACTGCGTTGTTTTTTAGGTTTTGATCCCGCCCAAGGATATGATGTGGAAATTAAAAGATGAATGTTCCAGTATGGGAGCCATTTTGGATCAAGTGAAGTATCGGGCAGAGTGGCTGAGGTACCAAGAGGCACAGAGGCGCAGGGAGGAACAACAGCTGGAGAAGGAAAGAGGTAATCACTACCTTCTACCATTTCATAGTTTGTAACATCTTTATGCATTTAATAAAATTGGAGTGTCTGTTATATTTCGAAATATAACCTTTTTTCTAAGCTCATATGGTTATTCAAACATTATCAACCTAAACACACATTTATAAATTGTTTGTCCGGGCTAATCTCCAGAATGGCTGAACCGATTTTTACAAAACTTTTATTAACATGTAGATGACTTTCAGAGGATATTTTAGGCTAAATTTAATGCAAAAAATATTTAAAATTCCTGTTAAAACAATGTAAAAATTGTGGACAAATATTGGGGATGTTGCATGTCTATTTCGATCTCAGTCTTACATTATGTAAGGTCACAGCTACCCCTACCACCCCACTTAGATCCAAGTGCTTCTGTCCTAAACAATCATTATTTTTGTAAAAAATCCCTTTAAAACAATTGAAAAAAATTAAAATTATGAACAAAATTAGGGATTTTGTGGACAAATGTTGTTGATAGTGCTTGTATATTTCCACCTCTGTCTTACATTTTGTATAGTTCACAACTACCTGTAATAAGCGAGCAGGGTCATAGCCCCCTAGTAGCTAATAAAGAAAGGCCGTTCATTCGATGGGATTTGTAATGTCTCTGATTTGATTAAAGAGCCGAAATAGATAATTCAAGTAAATAAAGCATTGTAAGGTAAAATTAAATAAAGAAATCACAACTGAGTGAATAGTAATTAATTTATTTTTTAGAAAATTAATGTTCATTACAAAGTCGTATAAAGAGTCAATTGAGGAAAATAAACTGAAGTAAATTAAATTGTTAATGTTTTGTTAGTAAATTTTTGTTAAATGGCTAAATTTTACAACTGAGTAAATATACTCTGAAATGTACTACAGTAGAGTCACGCTATTCCGAACAGAGTTCAGAAAAAACACCGATTGTTTAAACTTAAAAAACAGGAGAAATTAAAAAGACGTTGGTGAAAAAAACATACATTTATTGTTTTACAAAATAGTTAAATAGAGTTTTCAAGTTAAATTCAAGTGTTTCTTTTAACACTTTGAGAGCTGGCCCTGAAATATTGAGCTATTTGTAGAATGCTGGCCGTTTTTGGCTATTTTCAAAAAAAACATAACTTAAAAATTAATAAAGTTATGAAAAAACTACTTACATTGCAGAATTGGTCTTCTCCTTTACAATGTGATGTGAAGTTCAATAAATATTTTTAATATTTGTATATATAAAAAAATGTTGTTTCCAAGGTTATTTTGGTAAAAAAACAAAAATCCAACAAAGTTGTTTATTGTTGGAAATTCATACTACAAATATTTATCTAACCACAAATTTAGGTCTATTTACACTAAATAATTAATACTAAGAACAATAAGAAAGTTTTTTACACTGACAAATTTTTTTGGTGTGATAAACTTTGAAACAATGTACTTTACACAGTGGTACTTGACACTCGCAACACCAGTACACAACATAACCAAAAAATGCAGACTCAACTTCAATTGAATTAGAGTGTATTCTTACCTGAACTGTCACTTATTCCTTCTTGTTCATAGTTAGGATCATCTACGTACAAACTTTCAACATCACTAAAGTCATTTTCATCAAGTAAATTTGTAATAACATTGTCATCTAAACCGAACAAATCCATTGCGTCAAAGTATAAACACACGCGATCACAATAACTAAAATCGTCTGTCTTGCGTTTGTAAACAGTTATACAGCCCGTGCATTCTATCGGATAACGTCAAAATTAAAACAACTACTTGCGCTCTTAGCAGTAAAATATGTTACTAATACTCCAAGGAACCTTTGTAAGAAGGTCAAAGCACATATATTTAATGATTACGCAACATACTAACATTGAAACAGCGACTCCGTAAAATTACGGGATCCGCGTTCTCCGTGAGTTTCGGCGTTCCGTAAAAATACGGGGTTAGCGCTCAAAGTGTTAAAGTACACGAAGAATGACTTCGCTTACTTGCCATGTTTCATGTTTAACACTTGACATAAATAAAGGACTACGAACATAAATAAAAAAGGCACAGTGGCTCGGTGAAGTAACTCAACACTCACGGAACAAAGATTTACAATAAATTCGCAATAAACGCACACAGTTTATCAAAGTCCCTAGAGTAAACACTGAACTAGATAAGACTAGTGCTCAGTGCAGTGATTCATAAATATGTTTGAAACGTGGGAGGGAGAGGGGTAGGTAATGTCTTGGTGCTATGAGTCATCGAAGGAAATGCATTTCCTTTCCGACTTTCACTCTACCTGTTCACAAGCAGATCAACGCTGTATAGAGCTGACATTAGCAGATGTCCGTGCACATTACTTACCCACTAACATGTCAATACGTTGATATTATTTATGAAATCTGCCTGTTCCGAATTCCCGCTAAACCGAACAGTGTTCGGATTAGCAATACTCTACTGTACGTAGATTTTTAAGGTTGATGGTATATTTTTAGTTTCACATTGTTTTCTTCAACTTAGGCCTACATCTCTAGCTTTATGTTCCCTTAGTTGTTAGTCACTTGATGACGGGAGTTGATTTATATTCCCGAAACGTTGTGTATTGGTTTTAGCACAAAAATGATGGCAAATGTTCGAATAACTAATAATAAAATTGAACATCCATCATTAATAAATGATAACTTCAAACACAGAATAAATATAACTATGTACTGTAAAGATGAAATAATTTATAAAAAATGCAACGTCTTCGTTAATAAATAAGGATTTTTATAATATGGGTTACTTTAAATACTTTATTTTAAATTTATTATTATTATTGGTAAAATTGATGTTCATTAAATTAATACCTTATTATTTGATTGTTTGATATTGTTTAATTTTATTCAACATTAAAATTTGATAGGTAAGAACTAAGAAGTTTAATGTACAGTAGAGTCCCGGTTATCCGCCATAAACGGGCCGGTGGAAGGGCGGATAATAGGGAGGGTTGAACAAATAATAGACGTTTTACACCATAATACTTTTTATTGTTAATTTAATGAGTAAATACGATATTTTGCAGTAATACTATATAATAGAAAAGAAAAATAATGGAATACAGTTATTTTCAATGAAATTACGAAATTGAATGACAAGATTGTTAGGATAAATACAGTAAAGGCACAATATAATAATGTACATAAAAAGTCCCGAAACTAATTACAGTTCGAATAAATTTAATGCAGAATTATCTGTACAAACAGAAAATTCAGATCAAGATTAAATAACACAACATAAACTACTGTACTTTCACCATATCATACTCAAAAACTTAATGTTAACGAATAACCTCACTGCACGCACTAAACACTTAGAGAGACACAGTTGTTTACAAAACGAGTTCGTACGAGCTGACAGTAAGCGGGTCGGGCCAGTGGTAGTGGGGGAATTCTCATGGTACAGTCAGACACAGAGCACGTACACTAACACCCGCAAGCTATCGCAGTCACGTACGCTCACTGACGCTTGCAAGTTATCGCAGACACGTACCGCTACAATCACTGACGCCTACAATTAAATTAAATAAGTGCCGCTGGTGTGGCGGATAACACGGAATGGCGGATAACCGAATAGCGAATAACCGGGACTCTACTGTACTTATTTCATTTTTACATTAAATGATATGATTCAATGTTAATAAATGTTAATATCTTCAGAACGGTTTTATATATGGATGTGCGGTTTTCACCATTGATTATGTCTTAAAATTCTACATTGAAATGATGTATCACATGACCACTTTCCTATTTAAAAAAAAGTTACATTCAAAATGGCGGATCCAAGGTGGCTGACAAAATGTTTTACGTCTTAATAAAATATATTTTTACATAAAGTAAGATCTTCAATCACAGCTACCTTCAAATATTTCTTACATACAAAATATTAAGCCGTTCTCAGACTTTTCTCCCAGCCTGTACACTAGAAATGGTATTTAAATTGTCTGTTATTCACAAATTAATTTAATGATTGTTGTACCTATTATTGTGTTTTATTTGACGTTTGTTACCCACTTACATAATAGAGTTGTGTTTACAGTGGCTTACGCACAGATTGACTGGCACGACTTTGTGGTCGTCGAGACCGTGGATTACTTGCCTGGAGAAGTGGGCAACTTCCCAGCACCTACAACTCCAGATGAAGTGGGAGCAAGAGTCTTAATGCAGGTTTGTAGACATTAGACACGCATTGCAAACTAGAACTGTGTGATACAGTTGGGTTACTACGGCCAGGGCAGGTCAGTTATATTACATCATTGAGCCCCATGATGATGCAACCCAGAGCACACATCACTATAAGATGATAAACGAAACATAGGGTACATTCGACCGATGACTGCCAGCCGGTAAGCGGAACACGCGGTATATCTGACCGACCGGTCTTACACAAAACGCCTCCTTCCAGGAAGGCCGTCATTGAAACTAATCACAATGGGCTCGGTGGCAAGGGGTGGGTCAGCAGTCAAGGCCAAGCAGTTTAGCCACTGTAATTAGAATGCAAAATTACACAATCGGTCAATTTGACCGATGTTTTGTTATAGGTGTTAAGCTGTATAAACGATATATCTAAATATATAAGATTATTTTGAATTTATTGCGACTACAGATCTTAAAAGTAGTTCAGAAATCGCTTTTGAGACAAATCGATATTTTCAGTATATTGTTTCTCGTACGAATCCAACAGTTTCAACTTGGCTTTGAAATTGTACTGACACAAAAACCAATGGAATTTATTTGTTTTTAGCAGTAACTAGCTAATTTCCCAACATACTAAATTAAGCTTGAACGAAGTTTGGTCAGCTGAACAAATTTTAGAATAGTATTCATTTAAAGCAATCCTTTTGCTTAGCCCCATAACTGTCACTGCAATGCCAAATCATTTTGTTGCTTTTTGCAAGCACTTTTTCAATAATTCACAAAATATAGTAATGATATCCCAATCCAATCCAAAAGTGTTCAATACCTTTTTTTGTCGAAAAAGGTCTAAAAAAATTCATATATTCAACTAAAAAATTGATTGATGTAAAATTTGAAAAGTTATTAGCTCAGGAAGCACAAAATTTCCAGTAACGGAAAAAATCCAACTTAAGGCCTACATAAACATTTTTTGTATTTTTTTTCAAAATATTCTAGAACTAAAAATGTATATCAACTTCAAATTTTTTTTAGAAAACGCCAGTTTTTATGTTTCTACTATAAGATTGAACAAAATTAGGCCTATTTTGAATAATAATTTATAAATATATACTTTGCCCAAAAACAAAATATTATTACAACATATTGTAGAGAATAAATCGTAGAATTGAACTGCATATTTGAAAATTTTAGTTTTGTAAACTTATTTCACTTTCTTTTACTAATTAAAATAAATAGTTCCAGACGGCATGGACAATGAGAAAAAGTAACAATAACCGAACAACATAACAAATAACGCGCTTATTGATTTGTAGAAATGTCTGTATTTCACGGAAATACCCGAATTGAATCCGAACACTAAATGAGGTTTACCTTATATCAAGTGTTAAGAAAATGTAGAGTTCCCAAAATATTATACAAATATACCAATTAGTAATAGTTATATCGATTGCAAAATGTGCTTTCTCATTGGTTGAAATCCGTCCATTTGCAAGGGTTTACAGAAATCTTCATATCCAAGAACCTATAAAAGTGACGAATGATTGGAAGGCAGTGTTAGAAAGTTTAAATCTTGACGAATCCAAAGGTGTCCTTATATTCTTTTCAAAATTAGTCTGTCTTGCGATTATGAGCCTTAGAAAAGTGGCAAGATTGCATCATTTCTTTGTGTTTTCTCGCGCGGCGTTAGATGTTTAGACAACTACAATTTTAAAACGATGATTACATATGTAAATACAGTAGAGTCCCGCTATTCCAAACTAATTAGGACCGAACACTGTTTAGCGGTTTAGCGTGAAGGAGGATTTCATGAATAATATCAACGTATTGACTTGTTAAGGCGTAAATTAAGTGCGGGGACATCTGCTAGTGTCAGTTCTATACAGCGTTGATCGGCTCGAAGGAGAGCGAGGAGGAGGTGAACGCTCAAACTGAACTCATATCACACGTAGATTTTCGGAATAGCGGGTCTTAACTGTATACATTGTAGAAAATTTGTTTAAATTCAACAGTTAAAGTTTAAAACGTTTCCTTTCCAATGGTTTTTGTTTTATTGAGATTAGATGATTTTTAGTGGGTGAAATATTCAATACAAATCGCGTTGCCTCAGAATATTCAATTGAATACGGCGACGCGCTGATAAGTCTCAAATGAGACGATTGACAGGACCAGGTTTAAAAATTAATTTATAATTATTTAAATTTCATAAATAATGTTCATTTATTAAACAAATAAAAGAGCACTGTGGCGACAAAATCACACTGATTTAAATAAAAACCCGAACCACAAAACAAGGAGCAAAAACTATAACTAAACAACTAAATTGTAAGTTAAGTTTAATACCTTACCCTTATGTACATTTCGATGACATGGTCATCATCCTCAGAGGGTTTTAACACTACTAAAGTATACATAAAAAATTACAACCTATATATATACTGTACACGCCCTCCCCCCACTCCTAATAAAATAAAATAAAAAACTAATAGGCCTAATGAAATAAATAAAAAACAAAAGAAATTAAATAGGTAGGCCTACTTAATAAAATAAAATAACATAAACTTAAAACCCAATGTTAACAAATAAAGATCAACAAAATATAAATAATTTAAGTTAAATATAAAATTAAATTAAGGTTAATTAAAAAAAAAAGGAAAAAAAAGTGACTTCAAACAAGTTATTGAACAGCTTGGAAAGTATTTTCATTTTTCAGGCTGACAATGATATGTTATTAAATGCAGATAAATGCAGATTAAATGCAGGGGGGGGGTCGTCATTGTTTTCTTTACTTAGGACTGGATAGGAACCTTTAGCAATAGATAGTATTGTTTTTATTATTGGTAATATTTCTTAACCTTAATTTAATTTTTTAACTTTCAGTTATTTGTATTTTTTAAAAGACCATAGACCTATATTATTTATATTTTGTTGATCTGTATTTGTTAACATTGGGTTTTAAGTTTATGTTATTTTATTTTATTAAGTATTTAATTTCTTTTGTTTTTTATTTATTTCATTAGGCCTATTAATTTTTTATTTTATTTTATTATTATTATTTTAATTTCTGTTTGATTGTTTATAGTTTTAGTAGACCAGTTTGTTATTTTTTGTATTTAATAGTTTTATAATTTATTGTTAAATTGGTTTTTATTGTTAATAATAGATACATGTTAGTAGATTTAATGTGGCTCCTCCCATTCCCCCACCCCCACCAGTTCGGTCTTGGATTAACCGGTATGGGGAGGAGTGGGGGGAGGGCGTGTACAGTATATATAGGTTGTAATTTTTTATGTATACTTTAGTAGTGTTAAAACCCTCTGAGGATGATGACCATGTCATCAAAATGTACATAAGGGTAAGGTATTAAACTTAACTTACAATTTAGTTGTTTAGTTATAGTTTTTGCTCCTTGTTTTGTGGTTCGGGTTTTTATTTAAATCAGTGTAATGTTCATTTAATTAAAAAAAAAGTTATATTTAGAAATCCATAAGTTTTTTTTCCATTTTATTATCAGCTAATGTTTCCCGACACAAAATACTGCGTTGTCCTGACTCAGCACATGGGTGTTAACTATTGTCCCAGCATTGAAAGGGTTAAGTTATTATGAAATAAAGACAATTTACCATAGTGTCCTAGTAGCTAGATAAATTTGACTGTTTTCTGTTGTTTGCAGGAACGTCTAGAAGACGGTGGAGAAGAAGAAAATGAAATGCAAATAGGAAGCGAAGGAGAAGGCGAGGAACAAGAAGAAGACGAGGAGGAAGAGGAAAGCTCCGAGGAAGAAGAAGAAGAGAATGTTAAGAAAAATGAAGAAAAGGAGAAGGAAGATAATACTCAAGTATGGATGTTTGTTATTATTGTAATATTAAAGGCAGAGTAGTATATTCACAGGTATAGTAAAACCCCGACTAACCGAACTAAAACGGGGAAGCCGTTTCGAATAAACATTTTTTCGGTTAACCAATAAACATCTAACACTACAGTTTTCAAAGGTTGTTTAGGTAAAACCAATTCAAAAATCCAAAAATCTCTTTGTAGGCTACACTTATGTTCTTTATTTAAGTTGAAATTACATTTTTAGCATTACGGGTTTTTACAAATTTTTTGGGGAAATTTTTCACGGCTTTCTCTAAAAATTTAGATTTACACTTCACCCAATCTGAAACGGTAGAAACACATCAACTCCGTAATTATCCGCAACAGTTTTCAATATTCAGTAGAACCTGTCATATTCGGACTAATGTGGCGACCGGCCGATCCGGATATGAAAAAAACTGGATGTAGCAAGTTAATTTATAAATGGTCAAAGGGCCCAAAACAATGAAAGCCATTATTGATGAATCCTATTTTTAGATGTTTCAAGCGGTTTGGACTTGTATTTACTGTAATGTACTATATAGGCTAACAAATTGACATTCTGTACACAACCATAGACTATTGGTAATTAAAATTAAACAAAGAAAACAGTTTACAATGTAAACACAATTTTAATTATTACAGTACAGTAATTAAATATCTACAGTAAAGACCACGAAAGAATACCGTTGAGGGGCGGGCTTGTGTACACCGAGACCTTGAACACTCCAATCGCCTTAGTGCGACATTGTCACGTTCTTCCTACGCTTCTAACTAAACGCGGCTGACTCGACGCATTTATAATTCTTTAAACTGTGCGCTCAAGCCTCGAACGGTAAATACCAGGAGTGTTTGAGACTTGTAGATATGGCAACGCTGCGCACCCATCCTATTGGCTGGCAAGCAACGGTATCTTTAGTGGTCTTTAATATAAAGTATGTAGGTACAGTACTGTACTTATAAACACATTAGCTTTAAAAAAATTAACGGTAGGCCTACAGTTCGGCACAGTAAAATATAAATTAAGTTTTACTTACAGTACCGTAAAGGAACGCAAATGGCTACATCAGTTTTTGAAAAAGTTGTGATTTTCGGTGAGAGAGTTCTTGACCGTTTCAAGGTCACAGCCCTCTAAAAATAGACTAGGTGCGGATAGCTGCAACTTTCACTTTTCCACCCCATCCGCCACATAACCAAAATACAAAAATTTGTTTGAAGATGCGTCCGTTTATGGGAGGGTCCGGATGTAACAGGTCGTACTGTACTTCCTTTTTCTACTTCATTGATAGCAGTGAAAGTAATCACAACACGCTTCCGCTTATTGTTAGTACAAAAATACACTCGCAACGGAAATAAAAACCGCTTGAATGAACTATTTTATCGCAAATCCACAATTGTGTGTTGACAGCATAGTGGTGACTGATGCTGGTTTTCATGGTATTAGGAAGGGTGTGAAAGTCAGCAGTGTTGTTATAGTGGAATCCCTGTTTTCTGACTTTGTGTTACCATCCGGAGATTACATTTTCCCCCATTTTCAACATACTTCTTTGTGTGTAAAATATTAAAAATACTTTGAGCGCATAAATAAACGTGTGAAAAGAAATACAGTAGTTTGTTTTTGCCGCAGTTTGATTCTGAGGAGGGAGAAAATAGGCGGCCCGACATCAAAGGAAAGAGGACTTCTAACATTTTTCGAGTTCTGAGAAAACTGAATTCAAAATTTGACATTGGTTTTTTTTTTTTTTGAAAGCCGCTACTTAATTTCTAATAGATGATTAAGTCGTAGAAAAAAGTTTTAATATTGTTTTTTTTTTAAATAATAAATATTGTACATAAAATAGGGCTATTATTTTTGGATTTCCGATTTTCGGAGGCGTTTCAATAACCCAGGGGCGTTTCAAATAACCCAGGTTTTGGTTGGCCCGAGTTCGATTAACCAGGTTTTTACTAAATAATCATAAATTGAATTTGAGTATTGTTATCTAAAAATTAAAAAGTTTATATACCAGCTGATCTTTTTAAGTGCTCCACCCACGGCATCTCAGAAATTATTGATTTACAGCAAAGTTTAAAGGAAGACTTAACCCTTAATTGATACGGTCAGTAAAATCTCAATTTAAAAAAATTCAGAAACCCCTATTTTTTATTTGTTTTGTATATTTTACACATAATGCCAAGACTTTATTCTTTGCATTTTTTTAATAACCCATGCATTTTCGTGTAAATTGGGTTTGAAAATTATGTTTTTAAATTTTTTGAAAGGTTTTAGCTATTTATGGGTAGGTGCTAAAAATGTAATTTCCACTTAACCCTTCTACTGCTGCGACCCAGTATACTCGATGCCTATAGTCTAAAGTCTAATTGTAAATAATATGTAATGAAAGGAAATAATCCAAAGCACAAATAATATTAAATTTCATGGCATCACCCTAGGCTCAAATTTAAATTGGAAAAGACACATTTCAGGTTTAGCCGAGTCACTGGCGTCAGTTTGCTTTGCTCTCAAAATGATTTCCTCTGTGATTAGTTTAAAAGTAATAAAAGCCGTTTATTTGACCTATTACTAAGTTTGGCTAAGATACAGGGTGGCATTCCAAGGAACTCTGTTAAATCAATCAAAATATTCCGTCTTAAAAAAATAATTTTACGCTCAATGTTCCATCCAAATTATAATCAATCTTGTACACCTTTTTTCGAAAAACATAATATTTTAACTCGTATTTTTATTTATGAAACTTAAATTTTCTTTAAGAGCAATCGTGATATATTTAAAATAAATCAGCACCACCACAAATACCAAATCCGTCAAAAACTTTTTCAATATCTGTCTACAAATTTTTTTAACGCGGAATTTATTGCTCTGGTATAAAGTTGTTCAATACACTTCCAGAAAATATGAAAAAATAGATTCTATCTACAGTTTCAAGAGTTCACTCAGGTGCTAACTCCTGGAACAAGTGTTCCATTCTGTGGAAGAATATCCAGAAGTACCTGAGTCCAATCTGCAGGTGTCGGGAAGTGCTTATTTGTTTTAAAATATATTAACTGTAGTTTTTATCAAATTTGTATTTATATTTATGTGTGATTTTTTGTATTTGTACGTTTTATTGTTGGTACCTTTTATTTGTATAAAAAATGTAATTAATCATGACTTGTCGCATGTTCCATTGGAACAAATAATAAAAAAAGTGATGAAAAAAATCAATAAAAAAAATCTCTAATGCTGCATTTGAGTATACTCAATTCGAATTTTGTACCGTATTGCTAATGTCGAAATAATTCGATCCGCTTGATTGGTACTGCAATCGAGTACTTCCAAGAAACTACGCAAAGTATATACAGTAGAGCATCGAAAATCCGAACTAATTGGGACCGAGGGGGTTCGGATTATCAATGTGTTCGAATTTTTGAAAACAACCAAGAAAATGCCATTTAGGCTAAAATATATGCTCTTTAATCGATTAAAGTGGTTAAACAGTACAAGCAGTGATGTAATTACAATACAGAATGTATGACTACTTACATATTATGATTTAGAAGAACCTGCACGTACACAGTAGGTCCAACATGATTACACTTGTAACTCTCAATTACAGTACAGTACATAATAATTAAAAGTTCACTTGTACATTATAGTTAACACAAACAAAAAATAAAAAAAAAACTGTATGTACGACACACTGTTATAATGATTACACAAAGAGAAATGAATGAACTTTCTGTATGTTTACTGCTAGCGCTAAAGCAGCTTATTAGCGTGACAGTGAAAATACTGACAGCCAGTCTGTTATGAGGGCGTGTGAGAGCAGGTATTAAGAAGTGTTTAAAAATAGATAATAATGTCAAACTGCGATGAAGTTTTTTGTGAAATTTTTAACGACGCAATAATTGGAATTACGAAAACGAAACGAAATTTTTGCATAGACTGTCTCAGAACGCGTTCGGATTTTTGACGTTTCGGATTATTGACGTTCGGATTATCGACGCTCTACTGTATAGGACATCGATCTTGACTGTCAATATTTTTGAAAAATCTATTAAATCTTCATCAAACATATTGTGAGTTATAACTCTAAGTGTATACTTTCTAACTGTCAACATAGTTGTGTAAATTGTTAAATGCACTCGTTTCAGGTCCAAGACATGGAAGAGGAATCTTCAAGTTCTGAAGACGAAGGTGACTCATCACGACCGTTGGTTCCACCACCGCCACCTGATATTAGGAAGTCGACAACAGTCGGAGCTCCCGTTACTACTTCAGCTCCTCCACTTCCTCCTTCGCCTGATAAGGTTATAGTGAAGAAGGGATACAATCCGAAACAAGGTAATTTGTGCATCTGCTTTGTGAATTCCATCTTATATTTTATTGCTGGAAGCGTTTGAAACTTTACAGTTTTGTGATGTTTATTATTCTTTTTGCTGACGACAAAATTACAATTCGTTTGGAAAGTGACAAAATATACACTAATTTAATACTTTCAATTTCAAATTCCACACAGAACAATTTAATACATTCAAATGGATAAGAATCATTATATATATAACAACTAGGGCCTTAGCTCACCAACCCCTACGGCAACTCTCGGTGGAAACCCGTTACAATATTGTCTGATTTAATATTACAGAGGAACTTGGATCGGGGTGGGATGTTGGAGGTGCAGTGTCCTTGATACTGATGCATACACAGTAGGGCCAGGTTTTTTGTGAGAATGACTGGATTTTTAGCGAATTTCCATAGGAAAAATGAGCTATTACAGTGGCTCTTATGGTAAGACTCAAGGTCGGGAGTAGGAAATGAGCACTGATCATGGTCCCCTGAACACTTTTTAGGGTGTCATTAAAAATCATATATATATATATATATATATTGCAACGGATAAACCTTATGCAATGCGTGAAAAATTGAGTTTTGTTGTAAAACTGCAAAAATCAAGATTTCATAGCAGAAGTTGAGGTTCACCCTATACTTAACTAGATTAGAATACGACAAGTCCCGGCCAACTGTACTGTGTCAACAGAGATGGACTTTTGTCCAGGAACTTGTTTCAAGTTGCCTGAAAGACTTAGAAAAATTAGTTATTTTTATACAGGAATAAGGTGTTAAATAAAAGTATAAAATTGATGAATTTTATGGGTAAATGTGAAACACGGGAGGTGGAAACATTGTTCATGGAAGTCACAATTTTGTAAAATAAAAAATGTTAAAGTTATAAAGAGTTAAAGTTATAGGAAATTCTCAAATTTCATCAAAATTAAATGAAAAAGATATTTTTGAAAAGCGTAAGAAAAATGGTATAAAAAATGTTAAATAACAAATTAAGGAATTTTTGGTATTTTAAAAGTTAGAGATAATTGTTAAAGTTTGAAGGTGAAAAAGCACCATGAAAAATGAAAAAGGGAAAATGAAAAAGTAAACAAGTTGTAAAGAAGTAAAAGTTTTATAAGATAAAAAGTTTATAAATTGTTAATTAATTAAAGTAATAGGTGAGAAAGTTCATACCTATATTTTGCTAAAAATAGAATGAAAAAGGTGGTAAAAATAATAACATAGTGTTAAGAAGGTAGTAAGGGTATAAAATTGTAAATCTCAATCGAAAGTATCAATTTTAAAGTTAAAATTCAAATTCGAAAGTAAATGGTAAATTTGGCAAATTTTGCAAGTCCCAAAAACAGAAGAAAAATCTTCGGACAGAATGGAAATTTTGGCTAATATATCATAAAACAATAACCAACGTAGAAGAAAAAAGAAAAAGGATTTTCCTTCAAAACCAGAAAAGTTTTCGCGAGGAAAAACCGCGGAATACGCGAGGCAGCGCCATAAGCGAACCAAACGTAGTACGACCATCACTCAAGTTTGAGAAGAAAGGAAAATGTATCAGGAATACGATTACGAAAACCGCAAGTTCATAGAAGCAGTTAAAGGAAAACTACGAGGAAAATACGTAAGACAATAGGAGAAAATGTTAGGAGGGGAGATATAGATTAGCTGATGGCAAGGCCTAACGAAGAAGTTAGTGGGGGGAGTACCAACCTAAAACTTAAAGAAATCAATGCAAGTTGCATGGCAAGATATCGAACAAGGAATAGAAAAATAAGAAAGGCAGTTGGTACTCGGAAGGCGGCAAAGGAGGCTATATAAGCGGAGTACAGCGGGAGCCGCGCAGCTAACGATCTATCTCGGATATCTAACGACCTAGCTCAGATATATCTAACGATCTAACGATCTATCACTCTATCGCTCGCTCACTCTTTGAGTTTTTTCTTTAGATCGACGTTGTTAGACGGATCTGCGATGTTATAGTAACGTACTTAGAAGCAGTGTTTTATAAAGACAGCAGTAAGATATGTGTCAATCAAACAGTGAACATTTTAATTAATTATAATATTATGCGATATAATATTTCAAGTAACAGCTTTCATTAAAATTTAATCAAACGTAAATACGAGTTATATGAACAAAGACAGTGTAAAATCAGTTAGTATTACAGACAGTGAAAAAACGATTGGACAGTTTGAGTGAATTACGCTATAGTTAATTATATAGCGGGTGCGTCAAAAAATCTATAAATGACGTAGTCTACAAGAATCACAGGACTGATGTAATGACAATAACTGGAACCACACATGGACTTTGAAGGACTACTGGAATAAGAAGCGGAAACCAAATCAGGGAAGGCGTTAAACCAAATCAGGGAAAACGTTAGAAGACATCAGGGAAAGTCAAACCAGGCAAAAGCTGAGACCACGAGAGACGTTCAACCGCACCAAAGATAACCGGACTTCAGGGAAGCTGGATTTCAATCAACATTCTTGGGAAAGGTGTTCAGAGTCCAGGGTCGCAGTAAT
Organism: Philaenus spumarius; assembly: GCA_018207615.1. Lineage (NCBI taxonomy): Eukaryota > Metazoa > Arthropoda > Insecta > Hemiptera > Aphrophoridae > Philaenus > Philaenus spumarius. The sequence continues at coordinate 1,777 of JAGFPH010012347.1, read as the reverse complement.
AAAAGGTCTGTCAGAAAAGTTACGATATCCCTTATTAAAATATTGCCTGAGTTAAATTTAAAATAATTATTGATACTGGGTTGAGATAAAAAAATTAGGTTTTTCAAAATATAAAATTATTAATCTTGTAAATTAAATATATAAAATCATTTTCATAATTAAATAATTAAATAATAAATATTAAAAAGGAAGGAATAATTAAGTATAAATGAATAATAAATGGTTCTACCTAAAAGAGTTAAAATTTATGTAAATAGTAAATTTAGTTTAAAATTTATGTTTTTGTAGTGGAAAGAACCACAGAGTATTTTGAGGTTTTTATTGAATAAATTTTCTTTTGATTTCAATTAATATAATTAATTTACCTTGTTCAAGAGATTCCTATTATCTAAGTATCAATATATGATAAGTTGTTTTCAGTGTATGATCAATATTGAAGGGCGGAAACGCAAAGTTGGCATTTCCAACGAAATTTCACAAAGCACAAATAATTTAATTATTCTAGGTAAAGTTCCACTGTTCTCACTCCTCGGAGATTGTCAAATAAATATAATATTAATTACTGAGCTGAGCAAATTTAAAGTTAATAGTAACTTGAATAACTGGAAGGAATTTAATAAAATATTTTTATTTAAGGTGACTATAGGCATAGTTATCTTAACCAGAGTTATATCACCTAGGCTATTAAAATTAATTTGCCTTAAACTTCCAGTAGGTGATATAATCTCTTTATTCTGTAACAAAGTAGGGAAAACCTACAGACAGACAAGCGTCGGGGCTACATTGCAGAGGTGGCTCCCGAACGTCATAAAAAAGGTCTGTCGTTGCAGGGTTGACGTCGCAACGTGGGGACAAAAGGAAAACAAACTTCCTCCCCCAGCGTCGTGCAACTCGTGCGTCGTTGCAGAGTTGGCGCCCACCGGTGTGGCTTGATTTAACGGAAGGTTAAATAAAGTCCAGAACTGACAGAATAAATTATTTGTGCTTATATGTATGTGTTATAATAAGAATTAAGTTAGATTGTGTAAACATACTAGTGAATTTGATCAACATTAAATATTTCCCGGGTTTGGTATTCCGCAGTTTAAGAGGGGGAGTAGGCCAAGCACCTTAGAAATAATTTGTCGCGGTAAAAACGTAAATAGAAAAAGGGGGTTTTCAAAAAAGTTAAGAAAAATAAAATAAAAGTAGTTAGGCTACGAATATTTTACTTCCGACAAATAAGGAAAAATTTCTAAGAGCAAAATGGCGAACAAAGAACTTAAAGAATTTATGGAGATGCTAAAAAAAGAGAAAGCTGAAGAAAAACAATTAAGAGAAAAAGAGAAAGCGGAAGAGATGGAAAGAAAAGAAGAAAGAAGGCGGCTAAAAGAGGCTAAGATAGAAGAAGAAAAAGCGAATGAAAGGAAGCTGCGAGAAGAAGAGCAGAAACAATTATATACATTAATTTCAGGAAAATTGGAAGGAGTATCGCAGGAAATAAATGTAGAAAAAGAAAAGTGTTTAAGTCAACACAAACAGGTAGAAGAAAGGCTTGAGGATATTGTAGGCAGTATACAATTGTTAGAAGAATCTACCGGGGTAATTAAAAAGAAAACTGATGAAAATTTTAAATTAATTACAAATAGGGTAACGAAGGTAGAACAAAAAGTGCTAGAATTAGGGGGACAGCCAGGTATGGTTAGGAGCCTGGTAATGCCGAGGTATGAGGGGGAGTGTAAAAAAATAGAATTTTGGGGAAATCCACACGAACGCCCTCAGCAATTTATAAGGGAGG